>VZTT01056271.1:3343-14070 GCA_013400855.1 Buphagus erythrorhynchus
GGGGAGCCCTGCCGGGCCGCGGGCGGCCCCGCAGTGTGGAGTGGCTGCCGGGCCCCGCCTGTGCTCCGGCCGGGAAGGTCATGGGGACGCGGCGGGCGGTGCGAGCCGGGCGGCGGTGGCTGTGGGAGCCCCCGCGCCCCGGAGCGGGACCGGGCGGGCGGGGGACAGCGGCGGCTGTCACTGTCACCCAGTGCGGGGCTTGCCGCCCAGCCGCTGTCCGCTCTCTGCTCCGGTACTGGGGTGTGACCGGTTCGTGCGGCTTTTCCCTGGGGTTTCCCACCTCTTCAAACCCCTGAGTTCCCGGCGTTGCCGAAGGGAACAGTCTGTTAGTAGTGATGACAGCGTTTATTTTTACAGGCAGCTTTATTGAATTTGACAAGGAAGCGAGGTGCTGCCAGCTATGCCCAGACACTCCAGAATATCCCTGAGACCCAGGTCACCACCCTGGAGAACGGCCTCCGTGTAGCCTCAGAGGAGTCCAGTCAACCAACCTGCACGGTAAGTTTAGCATAAGTCAGAGGCTTATGTCAAACAATCAGCCTTGCCTAGCCTGCAGCTGGTCTTCCAAAAGGGACAGACCCCTGTCTGAGCCAGCACCTTTGACAGAGACCCCATTGCTTCTCTTTGTGAACAGGTGGGATTAAAGTAGCAGCAGGAGGCCCAGGCTGGTGTTGTATGGTCTTTAGACAAGTTTTTGTGCTCTACAAATTTTCTCAGCCTTACAGTTTTTGTATGAGCAGTAAGTGATCAGTAAAAGTTATCTCTCTGGCAAAACCAGAGTGAAGCTGAGAAAGAAAAAGCCAAAATACATGCAGGAAACAGTTGTTAGTTTGTTCTTATTTTGGTTCTCCTAGTGTAATGTCTGTGGACAAGACTGCTTGTCTCTGCTGTTGTGTTTGTATCATTAGGATGCTGGTGGTTTTTTTCTCTAATGTTGGTACTCACTGGTTTTGCTGCCAGGTGGGTGTGTGGATCGAGGCTGGGAGCCGCTATGAAGACGCAAAGACCAACGGGGCCGGTTTCTTTATGGAACACATGGCCTTTAAGGTAAGGATGTGTGCTAGATCTGCACAGGGCTGCCCTGAATATTCTGTCCATACATTGTCCTCTCATTTTGGAGTCTGTGGCTGTTTTAAGAGGCTGTAAATCAGGTCATTTGAGTGCTGTAGTCTTTGCACACAGTATAAAAATAAATCTAAAAGGGCATCTAGCCCATGTGGTGCTCATTGGTTTAATGTGCAGTAATTTGCAAGCATGCATGAATTACTCTTATTTACTATTTGCTGATTTTTCCTCTTAAAGGAAAAAATGTTGTAGTTAACAAGTGTAACACACATAGAGCACTGTGTTATGAAGCATGTTTCCTCAGGTTAGCACAGAGAGTCCATAGCAGCATTTCCTGTAACCATTTATTTTTCTTTGCTTTTCTTACTGGTCCAGCAAAGTTCAGACGCTACAGTACTTGCTTTTCAAATTATGCAGGTGTCTGCCGAACAGGGCAGAAAACATCTAAGCCTGAGACTTGCTGACTCAAGTTCAACCTGTGCCTTCTTAGGCAACTACAGCATCTGACTAGCTCCTTAAGAGATAGGCCCTGTATTAGAAGTAGTCTTCTGCTTCTATTTGTTGTCTTCTTTATATCACTGCTTGGATAGCTAGAAACTTGCTTATTTTTGGTTTGGACTTGTTCTTGGTTTACTTCCAGGGATGTTCTTTTCAAATACTGTTGTCTCAGCATAGATTGTCTCCTTCCCTGCTGAGTTTGTGTTGGTTAGTGGTGATGACAGCCTTTATTTTTTGGGGCAGCTTTATTGTGTTTTAATAAGTACAAGCTTTATTGAAAGTTTGTGTTGGTCTTTCAAAATACACCTCAGCCATCCTTTATCTAGAGGAAATAAGCCAAGTATTCAATCTCTTGCCTTGTACATCTGCCCTTGGCTTTTATGAATCACATGACAGTTTTTATTTTTTTAGGTATTTATTGTTATTTTCATTGCTTTAATTCTGACCTAAAGGGAAGTTTGTTCATTTAATAATTGAGTTTATGTGGTTTCATTTAGGGCACAAAGAAGCGTCCTGGCTCGGCCTTTGAGAAAGAAGTGGAGAGTCTGGGTGCTCACCTGAACGGGTACACCTCCCGTGAGCAAACTGCCTTCTACATAAAAGCCTTCTCCAAGGACATGCCCAAAGGTAGGATGGCCAGAGGCAAAGTCTGATTGGGAGGTTAAGTAAGTGCATGTGCTTCTGTTTCTCACCCCCAAGCATCTTTTCTACCAGCAGACCAGAGACTGAAGTTGAAACTGAGCAGTAAATTGGAGGTTCTGGTTGATAGTTGAAGAGAGCAGTGCTGTGGTGTGGTGCTTCAAGGCTCTATGTTCTTGGTCCCTAAACCAAGAGTTCTGGTTATGTCAGACTGCACTGCATTACCAGGAAGTCTGGATGGGACTTCCCATCCAAAAGGGATGATAGGAGGGATTCACTGGTTTGTAGTTGTTTTATGGAGCTTAGCAGCTGAGGTCAGTGACAGTTGCTGTGTGAGGAGTCCTCAGTGCAGCTCTTGCAGGTGCTCCTTCTGCTCTGTACTGCCACGTGCTGCCTTCTCTGGGTTGGTTTTGGGCAGAGGCAGTGATTTGAGTAGGGGCCTTACTGTAGAGATGGGCTGTGCTGTAGGCATCACAAACTCTCTGTAAGGATTCAGTGTGTATCTGGAAGAGTACCTGCTTCTGACATACTTCACCTTCTGCAGATGTTGCCTGCACTCTGCTGGCAGGGCTGCTTGGCAAGCTGATCTGGAGACTTCTTGCTGTATCAGTGTTGTTTGTTCCTCTCAGAAGCTTTGGGAATGGGTAGCACTCAGCTCTGTTGTGTCACGTGCCCTCCCCCAGCATGGTTTTTGCTCACTCTTGTGTGTCTCCTTTCAGCAGCACTGGGTAGCAGTCAGGCAGTGGGATGCTAACGTAGGAATTGTGTTGCAGTTGTAGAGCTTCTGAGTGACCTTGTGCAGAACTGTGCACTGGAGGATTCTCAGATCGAGAAGGAGCGTGGCATCATCCTTCAGGAGTTGAAGGAAATGGACAGCAACCTGGCAGGTGTCGCCTTTGATTACCTTCATGCCACTGCTTACCAGGGGACTGCGCTGGCCCACACCGTTGAAGGGACCACAGAGAACATCAAGTGAGCAACAGGCTGGATGTGGTGCACAACCTGGGGGTGCAGTCTGCAGGGTGCATGACTGCACAGTGTGTACATCTGATGTACACACTGATCTGAGCCCATGGGAGGTGATCTGAGCCCATGGGTTTCTCCTTGTGCCCTGACTATGTTTTCCCCATTGGTGCTGGTAAAAGTGTAATGCTGCATGCATTCCTTAGAACCACCTCGTGCAAGCCTGTCCTGAGATTGGAAGGGACAGGCTGAACCTTCTCCCATACTTCTCCATTTTTTAGAAAAATCAGAGAGCTAGGGGTGCTCATTAAAGCAGTGGCCTTGTGTTAGCTCAGTGACTGGGTTCAGTACTCTCCAGTCTGTATTGAAGTCTACCTCTCCATCTTGGCTAGTTCCTGTTCTTTGTATTCTAGAATTAGAACACAGGGCAAATACAGTACCCAGTGCAGTCTTGCTTCTAAAAAGCATTGTTACCCACAACAAAGACAATCACTGCTGTCTCTGCACTGTGAACTTGCTTCTCCTAAGCCTCTCATTCCTCTAGAGTTAGGGATGCTGATGTTCCAGGTCTCTGTGTTCTTTCCAGGAGGCTGACTCGAGCAGATTTGGCTTCATATGTTGATACTCACTTCAAAGCACCTCGTATGGTCCTGGCAGCTGCTGGTGGTAAGGTCTAGATCTTTGTAATCCTGGGAAGCCTCAGTATTTTCAAACATGTGATCAGACTTGTCTCACATCACTAATGTAAAATCAGCTAATTTTGTTACTTAGTCTGTTTTAAGACTGGGATCTCTCTCTTTTCATTGCCAGGTATTTCCCACAGAGAACTAGTGGATGCAGCTAAGCAACACTTCACTGGGGCGCCTTTTGCATACAAGGGGGATTCTGTGCCTGCCCTCCCACGCTGTCGCTTCACAGGGAGTGAGGTAAAGTTTTGGTCCCCATCAAAGCAAGCAGCTGTTTCCAAACTGTGGAATGAATGTAAAACCAATTACAGCTGCTTCTCAGTGGAAAAGTCTGTTCGTGTGTCCAGAGAAGCTGATGATGCACCATCTTGGTAGTGCTCCCATGTTGTCTTCTTGGGGCTTACTGCCATGTGTTGGGTTTTTGATGGGACCCAAATGCATTAGGAGTGTGAGGCTATTGCTCATATGATCTGCAAAACTCACATCAAAACAGCTGGTTTGTGCTCAGTTCTGCCTGGGATTCTTTAATTTCACTGGAATAACATCAAGTGCCCCAGTTTGTCAGTCTGGCGTTGCAGCAGGCTGCAGACAGATCACAGTGTTCATACAGTTCTCCCCCACTCCTTGATGATTTTCCAGATCCGTGCCAGAGATGATGCTCTGCCCCTTGCCCATATTGCTCTTGCTGTGGAGGGGCCAGGATGGGCTGATCCAGACAACGTGGTCCTCAATGTGGCTAATGCCATCATAGGGCGCTATGACCGCACTTTTGGAGGTGGGAAGGTAAGAGTCTGGGGAGTGCAGCAGGGAGAGCCTGGAGCCTTTTCATGTGAAGTGTTACAGACATCCTAGGTGGATGTGCTTTAGGGGAGGCTGTTGTGGTTAACTTCCAACTGTGAAGGGGTTAGGAGCCTGGAAAGTAGAGTAGAAGTGTAATTGAGGCTAATCCAGGACAGATCTTGAGAGGTGATGCTGGCAAATGAATGGAACCTTCTGTGGAAGAGGTGTAGCTAGTGAATTCTCAGCAGCTTATTCCCCACCCTCAAAACTAACCACTCAGTGGGGGTGTTGATGGAAGCGGGATTGAATACTCAACAGTCTCATGATGCAAGCTTGTCTTACCCCTGCAGAGCAAATGGAACTTGTTTAAAACCTCAGTATTGCGTCCATTATCGTCTGAAATCTGTCTGGCCTGTATCTCTGTGCTAACCCCTGCTGCTGGGAGACCTTGTCCTTCCCATTTTTTTCCCACTCCTATACAGTGGTGTGCATACCAGCTTTTCATCTGCAGCTGGGAAAGGAAATGGTTCTGCTGGATGGACTCCTAGGCCATTGTCTGTGGCTTTTCCAGCAGTGATTCTCATCTGTTGACCACATGAAGGCTCTAAATTAAGCTCTCCTTCAGCAAAGTGTTCCGCTCTGTCTTGTCTATGGTCTTTGTGAAAACAGCTCAGTGGGAAAGAATTTGAGCTGTGGGGGAGCTGAAAGTGAAATGGCTGACAGCATCTCCTTATTTACAGAATCAGTCTAGCAGACTGGCTGCGCTTGCTGTGGAGCATAATCTCTGCCACAGTTTTGAGCCATTCAACACCTCCTACTCTGACACCGGCCTCTTTGGTTTCCATTTTGTTTCTGACCCTCTGTCCATAGATGATACGATGTTTTGTGCTCAGGGAGAGTGGTAAGTACAACTTTGGCATAAGTTGCTGCTCAAGATCTGAGCCTTTTGTGCGAGACTGAGCTGCTGGGGGGAGCATATTAAGTTTACAGAGGGCTGTGTCTCTTTATGAACTTCTTGGTAACTTACATTCTGGTTAAGTGATCCTGTAAGTGGTTTCTGTAAAACTCTAAGGATGTGGCTTTTGAGGAGCTGTTTTAATCCCTTAGGGCTCCTCAGGTCTTTTGTTCATGCTTTGAAGTGTTAGCACCGAGGCTTTGGGGCTTTTTATATACAAGTGAGATCATTCCTTAGACAAGGTTTTCCTAGATGCCCAAGAGACTTACCTCCATTGTCTTGTTAAGCCTGAGCAAAGCAGGCAGTTCCTGCTGCTCAGGCTCTTGTGTTGTGGCTGATGAATGACCTGCTGCTGGAATCATGCCAGTGTTTGGGAGCTTTCTGGCTGTCCATCTTACCGTGTCATTTATGACAAGAACCAGTAATGGTTCAAGGCTACTTCTGAGCTACAAGCCATTCTGTGTGGAGCAGGTGGAGTGAGCCCTTGCCCCAGAGACGTGGCCATTGGCAGGAGAAGAAAGGATGTAGCAGCTGGAGTCCAGACAGACTGGGGAGCTCTCTTGTTCTTTCAGCATCAGTTTCCATAGCAGCTTGCCATGCTTGGGAATGGCTGACATGCCTTCCTTCTCCTGTGATAGGGCAATGCACAGCATGTGCTGCTGGGCCTGCTGGGCAACCAGATCCAGCACCAGGGCTGCTGAACCTCTGAGTGTAACTCAGTGCATATCCTGCTGGCTGAATTCCCTGCCTGTGTGCTGGAACTCTTGTCTCCTGCTGCTCAGTGCTCCCCAGTTCTTAGCTGCTCTGTGGAGATCAAGGATGAATGTCAGCCTGCAAGATAAGTGGTGTTGATAACAGCTTATTTTTGAGGAGGCTGAGGAAAGGGAGGAATTTGCTTTCTGTCTGAGTAGAAAAACATCTTTAAGTGCTTTTGTGGTCTTTCCATGTCTTCCCCAGGATGCGTTTATGCACTAGTGCCACAGAGTCAGAGGTGACAAGAGCCAAGAACTATCTCCGAAATGCCATGGTGGCTCAGCTGGATGGTATGTTCCGGTTTATGGATTGACCACTGTGCAGCTTTCAGAGGGTTTCTGCTTGGGGTTCTCCTGGGGAACAGGACCTGTGCTAGAGATTGCAGTTCTGCTGGCAGGCACTGGGCAAAACTTCCTTTTCCTGCTTCACACTCCTCCTGCCATGTTGTCAAAGCAGCTGAGCCCGGCCTCCTGTGCTCCCAGGAATGACATACTGCCTGGTGACCTAAGAATTGAGACCCTCAAATTGGTCTGCCTTGGCTATAACGCTTTGGGGAAGAGTAAAGCAATCTGTGTATTGTGTAGCTCCTGCTGGAGCTGCATAGAATGGGAATTAGTGTGCTTCCTTAGCAGGGGGTTTAATGCTTAGAGTTTCTACTCTGTGCTTTGGCTGATGATCAGGCTGTGCAATTCTGGAAGGCTTCTTGGTGCACTGACTATGCAATATCTTCAACATCCAGGTACCACACGAGTGTGTGAGAATATTGGAAGCCATATCTTGCACTACGGACGCCGTATCCCTCTGGAGGAGTGGGATGCCAGGATTTCTGTAGGTATCCATTTGTTTTGGCTGGGATACCGGAGCATGGTTGGTGTCAGCATTGTCTGGCCTTAGTCTGCTGCAGTAACACGTGGCCTACTTACCCCTTAATCAGACTGCCTTGAGTCCCAGTGGTTGTCCTGCTGGCACTGATGTAACTGTCAGAATCTCTGGCTTACATGCAGTGTATCCTGTGTCCCTGTGACTGGAGCCAGTCCATCCCAGAAAGAGAGCGTATGATTGTGTTAAGCAGCACAACCTGAAATTCCTGTAACAGTTTTCCTAGTGGTGTCCCACACCTAGTTTTTGTAATTTCTGCATCCACTCTATTCCTTAGAAGACTTTTGATTTTGGCCTTGTCTTCTGTACCCACAGGAGAATGCACTGTGTAGGGATGTTAGCCATCCTTGCAGACAGAGCTGTGCAGTTGGTGCAGATGCCCCCAAGGATCTGATTGTATCTTCTAATGATCTTGATATATAATGGCAACAGTAACTTGCAACTTTGAGAAGTGTAGATCTGCTGGAAGAGTCATTAATTGCTTGTTTGATCTTTATTAGGCCGTTGATGCAAGAATGGTGAGAGATGTCTGCAGCAAATACATTTATGACAAATGCCCTGCAATTGCAGCAGTTGGTGAGTAGTAGGTGACAATCAGTACATACTTAAAAAACAAGGTGGGGCCGAGAGGTGAGTGGAAGTGAGTTGCAGGCAGTCTTCATTTGTCTGTCCTGACTCCTTAAACCACTCTTGATTCTTTACTGGTATCCTTCTGCCTCTGCACAGGAGGTGTGCCAAGGCACATTTGCCACGAGATCAAACTTGCAGGTGATGGAGATACAGTGGCAGTGAGCTGCTGGCTGTCCTCCCACCTCTGCCTGCTGTGGAGCTGTGACTAAGACTGGGAGTCCTGTAGCTGGGTGCGGGCCCAGCACGTCTGCCAGGTGTCCTTACCCTGGGGTCAGGGTGGTTTATGTAAGGGAAGTGAAGGGACCTGGTTCTCCTGTGCTGCTCTGGCATGTCTGTCTGGCCAAGGACAAATTCCTCTCAGAAAACCTGCCTAAGCAGCTCAGCTCTGCTGCCTCCTTCCTGTGTGTTGAGAATTCCCCTCCTCCTTGCAGCTGTTTCCTCTGGCCTTCAAAGTGGAGCAGCTTGGAAAAGGGAGACAGTGTTTGAGCAGGAAGTTGAAATGTTGAAATGACTTGGTGGCTCCCTGTATTTGATATCTGTATGAGGAACAGTGTGAGAAAACACCTTATTCTGTCAGGAGCTGGTATCTGCTAGTTTTCCTCATGCAGGTTTGAGCTGTATTTGCTTGGTTTTGTACAGAGATGCTATGAATTGCAAGTACAGGTTGCTCTGCCACCATCTGCTTTAGAGACCATGAGAAACTGTACAGGGATTTTTAACTGTGTCTCCAACTGACTTTACTCCTGTTCACTCAGGTCCCATTGAACAGCTCTTGGATTACAACCGCATCCGCAGTGGCATGTACTGGGTCCGTCTCTAGGATGTGTTGCCTGCTGGTTGGAAATAGTGAAGCTGTGGACTGTCACAGGTTCCCTCTGGCACTGAATGTCTTGGGCACCACGGGCAAGCTGAGTCCATTCAAAGCAGCTATCTTCTCTGTGTTAAATGTATAAAAATAAATACATCCTATGTGGAGTTGGTTCTGCTGGTAGTCAACTGTGTCTTCCTGGGTGGTGTGTGTAGACATTGTTAATCTTGCCAAACTGGGGAGTTATGATGTGAGGAGCTGGAGCTGTTGACAGGCAAACGTCTTTCCAGAGGAGCTATGTTTTTAATAACCCATATATTTCTGTATGGAGATGTGTTACCTCTTATCTTAAGCTTCCTGGTTATCTGTAAACCAGCTTAGTAATGAGCAGAGGTTATTGTGTAGTGGTGATGTTGGTCTTCTTTTACTCTCCATGCAGTCAGGCTCAGCTGTGCAATAACTGAGAAGCTTCTGACTGGCCTATACCCGTAAGGTAATCCCTAGGTCTGAGTAGTTGAAAGAGCTACCCAGCCCTTCATACATTTTTGGTGTTAAACTGGATGTTGCTCCCTTGTCTTGCCTCTGGGAAGTTGGAACGTGGACCAGAAAGCTGAGCAAGGGGGATGGAAAAGAGTTTCCCACCAGGTGGCACTAGCCTGTCACAGCTACCCTTGGAAGCTGCAAGGTATTCCTGTTTGATTTTTCTCTTTGAGATAAATGTCTCTGAGGTTCTCATTTAATTTCCAGGTTCTGCCCTGACAAGGGAGATTTAAAAATAGTGTGAAAGTTTCTCAGAGTTAGTCATTACACTTGAGACAAATCCAGTGTACTAAATCATTTGTGCTGAATCTGAATTCTTGATCAGAGAGTCAATGTGTCTGAGCCCATTGCGTATGCTAGGCAAGTTTGAAACTGTTAAATGCTCTTGATGCAATTTGGGTTTAACTATTGTCACAAGCTCTGGCTCGTTACAAGTGCACTGAGGGCTGAAAAACTAAACAAGCTCACTTATGCCTCCAGCCTTGTAGAGCCAGTAAATGATTCTGTCTTGGTTTTGTGACTGCAATCAGACTATAATCCTCTTTTGTCTTCCATTGCTATATGTTCTCCCCTCCTGGTTGATTTTTCAAAGTGTTATGCAGTTGGTGAGAAATACAAGGAAAGATACCCTTGCTTAGCATTTCCTACAAGTTTTCTTCTTAGGAGGTATCTCTTTGGGGATGTCTGTTTTCTGTGAGTAATTAATTCCTCAGGCTCTTCTCTACTAGTTTATTCTAGGAACACATTCAAACCCCTCAGCAATGGATGCTTTCCAAGTTGCTCTGTTTTTCTGGAAAAAAAAACAGCTGGCTGTGCTGAGCCTTGCTCCCAGCACTTCAGCAAGGACCAACTCCTGACCAAAGGCTGCAGCTCTGCTAGGCTGCCTGGCTTATATGTAGCCTTAAATGGATTTTGTAGATGCTTTTTCCATGTAGAACTCTGAGTATCTGGGCTGATCTGGAGTAGGAGCCATGCCCTGGTGGGTGTCTGTAGGAGTCAAGGCTGAGCTGTGCCCGGGATGTTGGCACTTCCAGGTTTCAATTGTGGTGGCACTCTGCCTTGTAGTGCCTGTTGTGTTTGTGTGCTGTGGCAGTCCATGCCTCCAGAAACATGAGCGTCTCGCCAGCTCCAGGGATTGAGAAGTTTGCCATATTACTTTTTTCCTTGGTAAACCACAGCTGGGGATGTAAAAGGCAGGGAAGGGAAGCCCATTCAGGAGTCAAGTGATCCTGCTTGGCAAAGACACCCATCCATGATCTGAGCCTTATCACACGCTTGGGAAGTGTAACCTGGAATTGGTGCAGAGTCATTAAGCATTTGACAGCCGAATGCTTTGATACTGGAGGAACTGAAGCTCTAATCTCATTGGCAGGTCTCTTGCTGTTTGAGCTGTATGGGGTGTTTACTTCACCAGAGTAGCCTCAGTCCAAGGGAATCCAAACTGGGAAATGTCTGGCATGACAGTAGTGTCCTATCTCAGCTTTTGCTGGACTCCCTCTCCCTCTCCCTCTCCCTCTCCCTCTCCCTCTCC
>VZTT01056272.1:0-13878 GCA_013400855.1 Buphagus erythrorhynchus
CAGCCCCAAAGGAACCTGTCCTGTGGCTGTTCCTCGTGCTACTGGCCTGCTGGGCGCTGCAGATGCCAGGCTGCATTTGCTCAGGCAGCTGGTGTGAAATGTGAGACCTTTGTCATGTCTGCTGGGGGAGGAAGGGAAGGCGTGGGATGGACAGGAAATTGGGTTTGGAGATAAACCATGGGCTGCACTGGAGAAGGATGATTTCCTTTGAGGAGTGTTTGCAGTGCTGACCTACCCACAGACCATGAAGAGAGCATAGAGGGGCTGGAGCCAGGGCCATCAATCAGGGAGGAACAGAACTCCCAGGGAGGGCTCTGGTTTTCCAAAACATGCCCAGTCGCCTTTCGGTTTGGAAAACTTCAACCATGAGCTGTTCAGAGCCAAGACTCTTTGAATCTAAGCCTGTAAAGCTGGGAGAAGTTTAGAGAAACTCCCTGTCTTGGCTCATCTCCAAGTCAAATTACCTCCTGGAAGGTGAGGAGGTGTTCAGATAAATATCAAATCGCTCTCTAATGGGTCAAGGCCATTTTTCCCAGTGAACAAAAAGGATTTTTATTGGATCTCTCTTATACTGCATATCTCAGACTCAACTTAAGATAGCTGTGAAAAAAAATCCATAATAAGGAAGTCCAAATCCTGCAGCAATGAATAAAACCCATCATTAAATTTCCTCATGAAGACTTCACCCAAATAAACCAAATGAAAAATCAGTTTAAGATGAACTGAGTCTGGACGCAAGAGGTTTCTACAGAAGTTCACTGTTATGAGGAAATTCTAAAGAGGATTTGGAAAGAAATCACACATTCACATGTGCTGACTTGGAGAAGTTAATTCCTAATGTTTTTATTCAACCATCCTGTCCCCTGCACTGAAACTTTCTAGACTATGCCCCTAAGTTTGCCCCTGCTCCTTGGTACTGCAGTCACTGTGAGCACCCCTCTGTGAGTGGAGATATCCCTAAGAGAGAAACACATCATGATGATAACATAAAGAGGAAATAGTAGAAGGCTTCTTAAATATTCCAAGAAGAGGAAAAGTGCAGAAGATAGATATGAATCCACTTTTCCTCCAGCACCTCAGAGAGATGAAAGAAAGGCACAGAGAACGGCAGTTTTCTCTGGCAGTGAAAAAAACTCTCCTTCTGAGCTACTGACAAAAAGATTTAGGGAAAAGAAGAGGAGAAAAGGACATTTGTACAGCGAAGAAAAAAGGGAGAAGGCTTTGAAGACCTAATTAACAGACTGTCCCGAGTCACTTCAGTTCAGCTGCATCACAAAAGTCTGACAGAGATCCATGGGACCACAACAACCTGCCGAAGAGAATAAGACACTGTAAACAAAACCAATCACTCCAAAAACCCACCCTCCTCCAAATCCAGGGGGCTGGGAAGGGGAGGAGGCTGCAGCTGAGGGCCTGTTTTCCTGCTCACTAATAAATTTAGTTTACAGAACCTTTTGTGAGTTCTTTTTAAGGTTGTTTGTTGATTAAAGCGGCAAACAACAAACTTAGCCTTAATTTATGCTTCTTTAAACATTTCAAGCTTGGGGGGGTGCTTTTTAGAGGAGTTAATGAGGCAGAATAGGTTCTTTAAGGGGAAGATATTTTCTCACCAAATTAAAACCTGTATTGAAAATAAAATAATGAGATGAAGGTGGCTTTTCTTTCAGAAGTAAATAAATCTTGGAGTAGGAGACTTCTCACGCACATGGAACTGTCCTTATCGGAGAGATCTGAGAACAGCAGGTTCACAAGATGTTCTCACTCTCCTTTTTTTAAAATTTATTTTGCCTTCTTCCTTTCATGTAAACAGTAATAAAGCATTACTTGCTCTCAATGTGCAAACAGTTCCAGCATGTGAGAGCAAGGAAACACTGGGACCATTTTTTCTTTGCCACAGCAGAGCCATGAAAGCCCATGACCCCACCATAACCCAGGCAGGGCCGAGAAACGGGCCACATTGTGCCACCTCAGACACCTGAGCAAGTCTCACAGTAGCCCCCAGCAAGATCCCAGGTCAGGCTGAATTTTCCAAATTAATGCCTGCCTCAAATCTACTGCATTTTGGCAATGTGGTGTAGCAGCACAAGGAAAATCAAGTACCAGAGTGGGCAGTGCTGGAAGCTACCGTGACACCAGTAATCAGCAGCGGATGTCATTAACTGGGGACAAACAGGCACAACAAGGTCCTGATGTGATAGCAGAGCATCAAGCCTGGCTCCTCTCGGAAATGGGGAAGAAAGCCTCCCTTTCATGGCAGCTCCAAGCACACTGGAGGAGATAACCCTGTTTGTCTTCACCGGAAAGGCTGCCTGAACGCCGGCTTTGCAGGGACAAACTGGTCTGTGCAGTCCCTGGACATGCAAGTGCACTTGGGGGGGATTCTGGTTTTCAGTGAAATGTCAGTATTTTCTCTGGAGAGAAGCCCATCTTTTTGGCTTATTCCTTACCAAAAGGAATTCAGATGTTTGTGGTGTTGTGCTGAATTATCCCTACTGTATGGGTAAGAACAGGGCTGAGCCTGCTGTGGAGTGCACATACAGTGCTTTCCCTTCCATCTTTGGAAACATGCAGACAAAGCAGCCTTGAGCAGTCTGTAACTTCCCCCAGGATGCTGGCAGCTCTGCAGGAAGGCTGTGCTCACCCTCCTGCTGCTGGCAGGCTGACCAGGGGTAGGGGAGTCCAGTGCACCTGTGGGAAGCCATGGCAAAGCTGGTGCCTTATGCAATCGAGCGACAGCTCACCTCAAATTTCAAAGCAGTTGTAAGACTCAGCACCATGAGGAGGGTATGAATGGGGCTGTTTTCATATCTGCCATGCAGATGTCTGTTAGCACAGCAAGGTTATCCGTTGTTATCCGCAAACAGCGGGATTTTATCCGCCGGCCTCCCTCTCTGATCATGGAAAATGTATACACAGGACAGCCAAAGGAACCTGAGCCACCAGCCAGCCACTCCCCGTGAAACCACATACTACAGCAATGAGAAAAGAAGCTCAACAGGCACCAAAAAGTCAACACCCAGGGGAATTCCAGCCTTTGGTAATGCTTGGGAAGATCGGCCCCTGCAAACCCAAATGCTGTGTGGAGCTAACCTGCAAAGCAGCTGTGAGAGAGAGATCAGCCAGACAATGACTAAGAGAGATAAAAAAGAGAAATTATGTGCTCTTCTCTCAGTCCATGAAAGCACAGCAACAGTGCCCTGGCATTAGCTGCAGACATGCAGCCATGGAGAGGCACAGAGAGGATGGAAAGCAAGGAATGCATCAACAACTCTCCACAGAGGAGTCCCCAAAGGCAGGCAAGGAGAAGATAGGGTCTCCCAGCAGAGACTTCTGGCTGGACTGAGGTGTCAGTATCTGAAATATCAAGAAGAAACCTTTTCAAGCTGTGAGCAAGCCAAAGGCAAGCAATGGGATATGAAGATAAAGCAGAGACTCTAAGGGCTAAAATCACATAAACTGGATGAAAGCATTTCCAGCATGTTGGAGTCTGGAGGGATAGGAGGCAAAGCTTCTTCATGAACTTCCCCTCTGCTCTGTTGTGCACATATCCACAAAGGGCAGTATGAAATTCCCCAGTACACTGAGCATCAGCTGGAAATGTTTCATGCACTCTCCCACTGGAAATTAAAATCTTAATAAAGGAGAAACCCCTCTTAGGTGCTGTGGACATGATGCCTGCTCCAAAGCTGCTGAATGGAATGGAAAACCTTTTGCTGAGCACCCATAGCTCCCCTCAGTTATGCCTGCTCTGCACAGGACTTACAATTTCATTTCTAATTAAGAGCCATCAACCAGGCTCCAAATCAGACAGTGTCAATCAGCATAACTCCCTTTTTTCTCTATCTCTGGTGGTGCTGGAAGGGAAAATCCCTGTGCTGCCTGTGCAAGTCCCAGGTGTCCCAGTCACAAGGATAAGGTGCACCTGGCTGCACACAAAACCCCCAAGAGATGTGCTGGGCTGTGGAGCAACAAAATTGGGCCCATGGGCTCCGAGTTCAATCCTCCTTCTCACAGGGACTCCCTGCCAGGCCAAGGCATTGGACCTTGGAATGGGATTGTAACTACAGCTGGTCAAAAATTTACTGCAGACACTGGTTCTGTTCAATGAAATACCTGCAGGAGACGTCTACTGATTCACTCACATGGTTAAAAATAAACAGAACTGTTTTCAGGTTTTTTGGAATGGAATGAGAATCCTCCATATCAGCCTCTCACATGAATGATTTGTTTTGGTTTTTTTTTCTCATCACTGAATCCTCTATTTCAGACTTCAGCTCTTTCATTCACTGGGTTTTTTTACAACTCTCTGGCTGTCAGTTCCTCCCCCACAGCCTTGACTAATTTTCTTCTTTTGCTAAGCCCTCTTCAAGAAAGGATGCAGTTTTAAAATAGAACAGACTTTCATTGTAGCACTTTACATTTTAGACATTATCATGAGTGAATAACCTGAAGCAAATTTGCTCTAACTTTTCCTTCCCTGGGTTGGTTCTGCAGTGCTAACAATTATTCAGAGAATTCAGCATTTTATAATCTCTCAGACACACTCTGGTCCAGCCCTCCACCTTGAGTAAATACATGGTGTGTGTAAAGGACTTTGGATTCACCTAATAAACCAATGGATGTCACTGTTGCTCTACACAAACCAAAATGGGAAAGCAAAGAAAGATGATTAAACCCAAATAAAGTTACAGGACAGTTCTGTGACCTGGTCTGTGCTGGTTACACTGGGCAATTCCTTCAGGGGCTTCCTAAGTGCACGTCTAAGGTATCCCACTGTAACTAGAGATAAAGTCAGGCTAACAGCTGGGTGTAAAAAAGGAGGGTTTCAGGAAGGTTCCTGCTGTTTAACCCCTTCAGTTGCAGCCTCTCCTGAAACCTCAGCAGCAAGAGGCATTTGTTGATGAGTTTACTGGGAAGGACCCACCCTTGGGCAGCAGGATGCTCTGGCCTGGGACAAAGTAGGTCACCAAGAGGCTCTTCAGCCACGGCCAGAGCTGCAGCTGCCACATTTCTAGGTCAGTGCTCACTGCTGCTTTAATGGGCTGATAAAGGTTTAAGAAACAAGTGGAGGTTTTGGTTGCATCCCTGTGTGCCAGGCAACAGCTCAACATCTGATGAGAGCTGCTGCCACTCGAGAATCGCTGTTGCAATGAGGGGTGGTTTACACTGAATTACTGACAGAGTTCAGGGAAACCAGGAGAGAAAGGCAGGGCCACCAGAGCACAGAAAATATGGCCCAAAAGTAGAGATAAAAGTTTTGAATGCTGTGAGGGAGAATGAAGAAAAATGCTTCAAAAGTAGGAGGAGTGTGAAGTTTCTGATCCTGGTCTAGTTCTGTCAAACTGTCCTCAGTCAAAACTATTCCTCATGTACATGGACTCTGCCTCTGTGACAAGAGCTCAAGGCAACTGGAATTTGTTTCCTGAAAGGAAGAATATTATTTTATCAATTGGGAAAAAAAATGCCTGAGGCTGGTCCAAATTTAATATATTTGGATCTAAAATACACTTGGGATAAGTGTAGTTACTCCCAAGTGTTGGTAAAAAGAATAATTCCATTTCTTGCACATGCTGTCTAACAAGTAGGAACTATGCCAACCAATTAAGCCAAAAAAGGACCCTCAAATGCCAATCATTTAGCACTGGGAGCTGCACAGAACCACTGGACCACACCGCTCCCACCAAGCCAGGAACTCGGTCTGAGACATTGTCAAGATGCTGATGGAAGAAATTCGTTATCCTGTGAGATCCCCTAGGAAGATCTCTTGAGCCCAGTGTCAGAACAGGCTGAGCTCGTTGAAGTCTCTCCCAAGACCCAGAAGCCTGTGAGTTGCCTAATTGCAGCACCCAGGAAGGAGCCTGTGGTAAAGCCTGTGTCAGGCACAGCTGCAGTTACTGTTTGTGCCTGCTCCAAGGACATGGGGCTGTTCCACACAACCACGACTCTGTCTGCTCTGCCCTGTCATTAGTCCTCAAAGAGACACCTCACCAACGCCTTCCTGCAGTGACAGCTGCACCCACCACGTGTGTAAAGGCACATTTACACTAACATTTGTTTTTTTAACTTTCAAAACCTGCAGACTAAATGTTTAGGTGTCTGAATTCCCTTTTACAGTTGGATAAAGTTTTGATTCCCCTGTAGGAATCTATCTGCAAATCAACTGGTCTCAAAAACCTTTCTGCCTGCTTACATGCAGCAGTCCCATCCATGCTTTCCAGAAGTTTTGCAATGGCACTTTTGGAACTGGCCATTCCCACCCATATCCAGCCTCATGGTCTGACAGCTGGGGCAGAGGGAAAAGCCCAGGGAGCCACTCCACATCATAACTCTGATGCTGTGATACCGTGATGTTGTTCACCCTGTGCTGACGTCAATGAAACCCTTGTTAGCTTCCAGCACTAAAACAAATTCTGCTTTATTTACATTGGAAGAGGCCAAGCTGAGGAATTTGCACTTAACGCTCATCAAGTAAACAGCAAAAGAGAAACACTTGACTCTCCAAGTGATAGAGAATGACATAACCTAGAGTTGGGTAAAACAGGTAAAAACATAAATCTTAGACATCTAAATAAAAATGCCTTGATATAAGTATGTCTAAGCTGTAGCTCACGATAATTTCCTTGGGATTGTCATGGATAGTAAGCACTTTTGAAAAGCCAAGCCAGGTATATTTTAATTTTCAGATATTTGGTCTGCAAGGAAAGTAATCACTTGAACAGTGATGTTTTCAGGCATTGCACAGTAATTCAAGACTACNCTATCATTAGGCCCTAAATCCAACAGGATTAGGAATAAATCCTCAGTGCCACCACAGTTAATTATGCACCCATGCAAAGGCAAAGAAGTTGTTTTCTAGAATTGGATCAAAAGGATTGTAAACTCAGTGTTAGGTCTGGAAAACAGATCTCTCTGCAGTCTTTTGTACTTCAACTAACTCCTGGATCTCACCCCCACCCCTGGACAAACACACCAGCAGAAAAGGAGCAAATACCATGCACTTGATAAGGTGGGTGACCAAGCACACAAACCAAGCAAAGGCAGGACTTTTCTGAGTGACACAGTGCCACCTGTGGTTAACCTCCCCGGTGATATGATGCTGTTCTGATCAGCTTGTCATCATCTAAACATCAGAAACACAGATTCTCACAATATGGAGCCCACAAAGAACCAAGCAGCCAGCAGAGCACCCCACTGACAGCAGCGTGCTCAGGCTGGGGCAGGCTGGCACAGCCCCATAGCTAAATGCCATCTCCTGTGCCCAGCTGGCTGTGCCAGCACAACAGATCCAGCTGTGCTCACCATACATGTTGTCGTCTAAAAGAACAACCAAATGACACCAGAGAGAATGAGAGGTGACAGCAAAGTGCAGCGTCCCAGCTCACCAAGTGTCCGAGCATCCCACCCTTCAGCAAAGCAGGCGGACAAAACAAGCAGCAGTGACTTGCTCCCCACTGTCACCAAAGGGAGCTGAAGTTTTCCCGAGAGGTGAGGAAGCCCAGGTGGGGAGTGCAGTGGCACAGCGATGTCCCCGATGCCGCGGAGCCGGGTACGCACCGTTGGGATGCTCCCCAGAGGGCCAGGATGCTCCTCAGGACGTGCAGGTGGGGCTGCATGGGAGCGCGGCCCGGAGCCCCCTCCCAGCCGGCAGCAGCAGCGCTGCAGCCCGTGCCGGCCCAGGGGAGGCAGCGCATGGGGAGCCAGGCCGGGGGCAGGAAGGGAAGCAGCCAGCCCCGCTCACCCTTTTAACAGGCACGCAGGATTAATGACAGAGCTCAGCTCGCCAGCAGCCAGCCAGCCATGGCTTTGCAGTAATTACCCTTGCTGCAGGCACCCAGCTGATGAGACAAGAGCACAGCAGAGCGGTGACTAAACCAGGGCAGGAACAGCAGAAGGGATGCAGGAGGGAGAAGTTGCCTTGTTGTTACGCCCCAGGAAAAGCACTGCCATGCTGAAGCTAAGGCAGGACCCTGTGTTTCAGTAATCCTGAGTTGTCTAAGCTCAAACACACCAGCACTGCCTCAAAGACTTGCACAAAGGAGTGATGGCTTAGCCCAGCCTCATACAACACTTTTTCCAGAGCCTGAAATGATCTTAGAACTGTAAAAGCTCCTATTCCAGTGTCACAGTGGAGTCACAGCTTCTTGGGAAATGATAACAAAAAGAAGCCAAGGCAATGCCAGCAGTTCTCCATTCCTGGTTTCGATCAGCTCCCTGTGTGATATCCAACACTCATGAAGAGAGCTCAGAAACAAACTTTATTGCCAGTTTCACAACCACACCTAAGGGTGCTTTCAGCCCAGCCCTTACATCAGGACCATGGTTGGCTAACAGCCTGATCTCTCCTGGCTCAGACACTGCCTTTCCTCCTCCAGCAATGAGAACCAGTCCTGGGAAAGTCCTGTGCTTCCTGCTATGGAGTGATACTGCACAGCTGACTGGGGAAAAGCTGCTGTCACACATATGCTTCTCCTCCTCCTCTGCTGCTGCTGTTCCTCTGCCCCAGGGGGAAAGGGATGAAAAAGGAGCAGTAGGATGAAATTAATAAGGAAACGCCAGAAGAAATGAGAGAAACCACAAAGAAGCACAGAGAGAGGCAGACAGGGGAATCCTTAGAGAAAAGGTCACCTAACAGAATCACACAGGATAACCTTTCTGTGCATATTTGGTGCCATCCTATCAAATTAACCACATTGTCTCATAGAAGGTACATTAAAACATTGATTAAAAGGATTTCATACCTTATTATATTCTGAAAGATAATGCTTCAACTAGGTGTATCTTGTACCCATCCACATTAAGTTAAATAAGGGCATTTCCGATCCTGGAGGAAGCAGGAATTACTTGACCTGTCATATGGATAGTGAAGCTGAAGCACTGCTAAATGTATAGATAAAGATCTTTAAAAAGCAGGTGCCGAAATTCACGGCCTGAGTTTCCAAAGTACAGGGCAGTTTGCAGCCCTCACTGCCTTCAAAGAGCCCGTCTTGGCTATTCACACAGTTTTAGAAAAGCGGGAAAAAAGCTAAGAATCCCTTTGGATGAACAGCTTGTGAGTCAGGGCTGGGATGGCAAACAGGGTTAAGCAAAATGAAGGCACGTGACAGGCTCAGCTCCAGTGCCCTGGTACAGTGTGTGTTTGCTGAATTTATGGTTGTTTTCCCATCCCCATGCAAGGAGGCTGTGTCTCCTCAGTGTATCATAACAGGAGATCAGGGTACCTCCTGCTTCATTAACCACGTGCTGAAATCCAACATGCTTTCTTTACAGGGTACACATGCAGCAGGGCAGTGCTCCCTCTTTGATCTTCAGCCTGTTCCCTCTGGGATCACTTGGGATGTTAAACTCCTCCGAATGTCTCAGAGAACGTGTCACCAGAAAACAGGAGGACCAGAAACAAGCAAAGTACAAATAATCCCACTCCCAAACCAATATATTCACTCCACATCTCTGATTACAGACAGGCAGGACAGATCCATAAGCCTTCTGCTGGAGACAGGAACGTTTTTAATTACACATGGTCCCCAGACTGCCAGGTAGCCAGCTGCTCTCTCAAATTAGCCTGGTATGGTTTTTCCCTCCTCCCCAGATACATCTCTGGAGCTGCTAATGCTGAAAGCAGCTACAGCCTGCATTAAAGATCCCTGTGGATGCCAACCAGGACCTTGTTAATACTTCACAAGATGCTTTGCTGGATGGGTTCTCCATATTGCTAAAGAAAAAATAACATCCTTATAATACAACTTCTCACTCAGTCAACCTACATGCAAAATGATTACTCAGATGAAAACCCTATTTTCTCTTCCCTTCGTGTTGTGAAAGGGCACAAAAGTTCCCATCTAACATTCCACCTCCTTCCACCAGCAGCACAGTAAAATTCCCATTCTTTGAAGGCAACATGGTTTCTGAAAAGAGGGCATGAAGGCAACTTGGCATTCATCACTTCCAAGACACAACACAAGGAAGCACTTGTACTTAGGTTAGCCTCAAGTGCATGCCCAGGGGCCTTGCTTAAAGCAGGCCTGGGATTCCTTATGCAAGTATTCACCCATAACTGGTGTTGAATTAAAACCCTGTCTGTTAATTTGGCACAGTATTAGCTATGACCTTCCTGTTTCCTCATGGCAGAGATGCTGCAGAATGACCTTCAGCCATGCTGGCAGGAGTTGCCAATGTGCTGGGAAGGCTCAGGAAAGGCCAAGTCAGTGTCTATCACGGGTGTCTAACTGCTAAATTATGCTGTTCCTAAGCTTTCATGCTTCTAAGAGGAAATTAAATTGCAAGCTAAAAAGTAAATGTTTTGTTTTGAGTAGAAAATGATGATTATTTTCATGAGGAAAGCCAGTGCCACCCAACCTCTGCCATAGATCTGTGAATTTACACCACAGCATCCTGGGCAGGTTGCTCAGTTACCAGGTTTGGTCAGGCAAGGGCTCTCAGGATGAAAATGGTGTTGGGCTTTTTTATTAAAGCTTGGACATGTGACTGAGTATTTCCAAAGTTCAAGCCTGAAGCTTTTTAATTTGTCCCAGAGGTGATGCTGGTCTGGTGAGCTGGGCTGGGAGCAGAGATGCAGCATGTCATCACCATGAGAAATGTAGTAAAAATGAAATAAATTTATTGAGAGTATTTGGAGTGGCCTAGGTCTCTCTTTGCAAAGGCCAGACACTCAAGGTTTTATTATGCCCTGCATATACTGTATTAAGGGAAGCACAATCATTTCCCATGTACTTGAGAGTAAATGAGAACAGAATCAGACTCCACAGTAATTGAGAACTGGTAGTGAACTTGCTCTGTAAGTCTCTCTAAGCCCCAAGCCACCCATCATGCAGACGGTATTAATTTTAAGGGGATAAATAATGCAGAGCAAAGAAAAAAAAAATCCCACAGTCAACCCACAACATTCCAGAGCTATTTACTGTGTGGGGCTTTTTGTCATTTTATAGTTTTTTTAACAGTTTTAAACACTGTCCTCTTGATTCATGAGTTTGGTCTCCAGTGAATAACAGGAGGTTTTTACAAGACCAGCAAACACTCTGCTATTATATTATTTTAACCCCAGCTGTAGCAGTGGTGATCTGTGACAGTTTGATAGCTGCTGTATATACAGCGCTGGGGCTTGATTTTTTTTTCCTTTCCCTCTTTTTTTTTTTCCCTTTTGGTGAGAGCTGGGGCCAAGCCATGCCAGACAATCTTGTAATGTGCCCGATTTGTTCTGCTGGCATCTCTCACCCTCAGCTTGTCACATATACTTTTCAGCATGCACTAAAAAACTAATCAAAACAATCCTGCAGCGTGAAAGGTGCAGGCAGCGACTTTCTGACACTTGTCAGGAATTGCCATCACTGGGAATTCTCATGCCCCACCACACACCCTGACTAACCTTCATGACAAAACAGGGCTCAATGCCTTCAGAAATGATTCAGGTCAGAGCAAATGTTGCTCATGTGTTATCACCCGGGAAACTCAGAAACTTTCCAAGAATGAAGTTCTGGGAGCGGGGCAGGCCAGGGAGCTCTGATGGACTGTCTCCCGTAGACAAGGAGGCCTCAGTGTCAAAGCAGCACGTCCAAGGGCAGGGAGAGCGCGGAGCAAAGCGCCCTGAGAACCTGCAGGACACTGCTTACAAACAGGTGGCTGAATGCTAAAGAAAGACACACTGAGAGAACAAGCAGCAAGACACAGGCATGAATGGAATAGATTTTACAGCCTGGCATGAGGAATTTAAGGAATTAAGACGGTTCTTTTTTGTTTCCCAGCTTAGCAGAAATATTCAGGCTTTAATTATCATTTGTCTTGCTGATGGAACATAAATCCCTAAGAATCCCCTTCTGGGGCACTCTGCAGTCTTTGACTTACCTGACACCCAGAAAGAATTTGATTTTGTGCCTGACATTGCTGTCAGCAAAGAAGAGAAACTGGTGTTAAGAGGTTTTAGCCTCCTTTGTTGATCTTGGCTTACACAGTTTGAGGACTTCAGGCAGATTGGCATTAAACAAAAAAGTCCAATGTGCTTTTGCCCTAAATTCCAGGGTGCTACTCTGTGACAGGACTGCTGGCAGTGACCCCTCTCCCTTCCTCCAGCACATGGCCTCTGGCCTCTATATCCAAGTCCAAGGGCTTGATCCTGCAAGGCTGTGCCCACTGTCCCCACACCAGCACCAGGGTAATCCAGAGCATTTCAGTGCAACTACTCACACTCTTAAAGCTGATCACGACCTGAAAAGCTCTGCTGGATCAAACCAGAATATGTGGCACTCAATAATTTGGGAACCACTTCTTTTGGTGAATTGTATTCTATGAGCCCTTTACTTGAGGAGCCCAGCAAACATCCCCAGTAAGAGATAAAGGCAGTGAAACCATGAGGGCAGCAACTGCCAGAGTTTGGGACAAGTCAGAGCTAGGCTGAAGTGTAAATCATGAATTTTTGGCTTGCCTTTGTCTACATCAGTACTTGTGAGTACAGAAAACCTCCCGACCTGCAGGCCTGGAGCAGCTCACTGAACTGCTGGGGACTCACCACAGGATGCTGCAGGTCTGAGCCCAAGGTGAGCACTGAATCTTCAAAACCCTGTAGCTCAAGTTTCAAGGAAAATCTCCCTCTAATTCACCTTTGTTTCTGTTAGAGTCCAAAAAGGTTTAAAGACAATGTCAGGTGAAAAATCTGCAGGGAGTTAAGGCCCTACTGACAGCCTGACTTTAATCCCCAGTGGTGCAAGATGTGCTTGGGTCTTTGGAGCTCTGCCTATTCCAGCCACATGCCAGGAGCTGTATTCCACCCCACTTGCTCAGGCTGTTTCCTCCACTGAGGTCACAGCAATGTGACTGAGAATAAATCTGTCAGCTAGAGAGAAACCTTCTCTTTACATCTCTAAGGCCTGATGGAGTTGAAGCAAAGGATTTAGAGCAGCTCACTCTGTTGTTCCTGTGCTCTCTGGCACTGCACATTGAACGCAGGAGCCAGGTTTTATAGCATAAACAAAGCAGGTTGCTGAACAATTGAGCTGACAAACTGGTTGGAAAGGTTGTGTTTCCAATCAGGCAAAGAGGCAAGCTGGTCCCTTGACCTCGGGAACAAATCCTGCCCCTTCTTTTAGGGAACAGATGTCCCCACCGCCCTCCTGTCCAGTGCTTGTGTCAGGTGATAAAGGCAGGTGATCAGTACTGTTAGAGATCAGGCCGTGATCAGGAATCCTGCTTGGCCTAACTTTGAAACATACAGGCTAGCAGTCAAGGCAAGGCATTTTGCTGGGTTTTTTTAATGCTGGGGTGCAACGTGGGGACATTTCCCAAGGATCCTCTTTCCAGTCTCTACCCCGTTCCCCTCTCTTACTTTAGAAGAAGGAACTAGCAAAATATCTGCCTAAAGGAGAAAAACCAGAGGCAGAGTTCAGAACTGGGAAGAGCAGCACAGCTGCGCATCATCACAGTGAAATCTTCCTAAAGGCAACCAGTGTACTTCTTTCCTGGAAAGCTGTTGTAAACTTTACTCACTCCTGCCTTATGGCACCACATACCCCCTCCCTTCAGCATGAACTGTGATTGCCAACAAGCAATCCCAGCAGCAGCTATTAAACTGCATTCTTCATTTCCTTGCAGGGAAGCTGGAATGACAGTGACACTGAAAAATAAAAATCTTTTCAACGAGCAAATTTGATTTGTAGTGAATCCAGCTTGGAACGCTAGCCCCTAAGAGCAAAGGTTGGTAAGGAACCTGAAATGTGACAGCATGAACTCCAAGCTTGCAGATTTAAACCAGAGTCATTTTCATTAAAAAGATAAGATCCTTCAGAATTCTTAGGCAGCTTATGGTAACTAAGAACCCTTATTCATTCTTTAAAAAAGCCATTTGTTACAAACTCTCATTCACCCCCCCCCCCC
>VZTT01056275.1:0-12770 GCA_013400855.1 Buphagus erythrorhynchus
AAAAAATCTCATCTTGTCTGACCTGTTTCCAGTACAGTGCAAAGCAGTACTAAGATATAACTTTGCTTTCTGAAAGCATATTAAGTGACTGATGTTTTAGTCAAAACATGTTAAAACTTTCATTTTGTTGGTGTGTGTATCAGCCTTTTTAACATCCAACAGAGTGCACATATATGTACATCAGAAACTGGAACTTTATGGGTTTTTGTACAGAAACCGCTCTGTAATTTTAAAATCAACACACATTCTGCTGGAATATTGAATGAAAACTATTCTATAGCTATAGTTTGGCAGGATAGGAAGCTAGAAAACGTTTCTGTCTTACCTTGGGATTAAATTATTTATGTGACATTGGATTGCAGATGGCTGCAAATAATTTTTGTTCTTTAAAAAAGATAAATTGGTTTGTAAACTGTACAGTTTCCTCCGAAAGAGTTGTTGTAATTTGGGACTGAGGATCTTGCAAATGTTTGAATTAATTAAAAAGCTGAGTAATCGTATCCTTTATGACAGTCATGAAACAACAGCTTGGTGTATGCTGCTCACATTTTAGAATGTGAGTGTTAATTTTTGCAGCATTCTCAGAAGCATTGCACACATTTTGGGTGAAGAAACACATGCAGAGATACTATTTACTTTGTGCCACAGTGGCAAAAATTAAGATTACAGTCAAAGGGTCAACCTCAGAGACTTTTGGGTTTGATTGCTGGATAGTTCTCGTTTAAAAGTTACAAATTTCTGAAATGTCAAGGAAAGGAATATTTTTGTCCAAGAAAAGAAATTGAAGCAGAAAAGCACTACAGGACTCTAACAGTGTCTTTGGTTGGTTGTTGGCTTGTTTGTTTTTGTTTTGCTTTCTTGTTTTATTTCAGAAGGCTGAGACCAAAGAGGAATTCGTAAAAGTTAAAAGGAGGGATTTGGAAAGGCTGACAACTGAAGTTATGCAACTGCGGGATTTCTTACCCAAAATAGTAAATGGAGATATCTTGGGGACATTCCAGAAGCTGGATGCTATTGAGTCAAGTGAGTAGCACCATCTTACAAGCTCTTGCAGTTTCTGCCAGAACTGCTTAGAACAAACTGTTGTGCCCCAGAAATAGTTGTAGAGTTTGTGGAGCTATTCCAGATTCAACTGTGTTGTTCAGTGACTGCTTCAGTAAATTAATGTCTTTGTAGTGAAGAAAATTACAGGCTGCCTTAGGAATAATCAGACATGTCAAATTAATCTTTAAAAATATTTTACTGTGGGTAAAAACATATATAGTTCAGGCAGTAAGGGAAGCTGTATGAGGAAAAAAAAATGTTTTCCCTTTGAGAAAAGGCAAAAGTATTTTGTTTTTCAAAAGGTCACTGCATAGAAAAAACACGCCTACAAAATAATGGTAAATAGCAGTGGGTAAAAATTTGAAGGAAGAGGAAAAGTGAGTTAATCTTTTATTTGGCCTGTCTTGTTTTTAGCTTGTGTGCTTTACTAATAAAAAAAAAAAGATTCTGTAATAAAAGTCCTTTTACTGCGGTCCCCAAAGTCCAGTTTTTCAATACTGGGTTTCTCTGTGCATTATTTCTTTCAAAAATTACCCCACTCCCAACATGCCATCAGGGCCAAATAGGAGTCAGCTGCATCCCTAGCCTGCAGCTTACCTGCAGCTGTACAATTTACCTGGGTTTGGGTTTGCCTGAAAAGACATGGGACCAGCACTGAGACAGATTAGAGAGTGTGTCTCTTCTAGAATATCAAGTGGTAAGTGGGAAATTAATTTGCAACAGCCAGAGAAGGAAGAGCAAGAGAGGGGCTCAAGGCCTGTGTCTGACAGTGTAATACATTGGGACAGAGCTTCCAGCTGCCTCAGTGATCCACTCTTTGGGAAGATTCTTCCATGTCACAAGCAGTGGATAGGATCTGGAAGTGTTCTCTTTCTGCTGTTGCAAGGCACCAAGGACTGTTTCCAGTTGTGTTAAATGTTCAAGATCCTCAATTAGTTTTTATCTCCTTGTCTTGAGATTCTTCTCGCTGATCCTTCTTACATTCCTTGTGCCAGGCATCAAGGAGACACTGCTGGGGCCATCCAGAGCCAGGCTCATATCATCAACATAGGGATTTTAAAGCTCCTTGAAATGTTCTGCTGGCTGCCCAGCATTCTCTGGGTCCTCTAGGGCAGGACCTGAAGCTGAATCAGAGTTTGAATTCTCTTGAGTCTTTCTCCACACTGGAGATTTCTCTTGCAGGTAATGAGGTAATTTGAATATTTATTCAGGCTCTGGCCATCATGTGCCCATACAGCTGCACAAGTCAAGTGGAGATTTTTGCTGCTACAGTCTTCTCCTACCTCTGCAGCATGAAATAAGGCAGACTGAAAGGAGGCTTTGGAGCATGTAAATCACTAAAGGTTGGACATTACAAGGACACAAGCAGCCCTCACTCTCAGAATAGTGCTCTTTGCTACATACATCCTCTTGTGAAGCTCACAGGAGTCCTGGCAGCTCCTAGAGATGTTTTTTCATGTTCTTGCAGAAGCCTAATGTGTGATTTATACATCTCCAGACTTCTATCAGCTGCTGCAGTTTTCTGGATACTGTTGAAATGTCTCCTGCTCCTCAAGAGGTGCAGATTACAGTCAGAGACTTTCAAGACCTGTGACCCATTCAGTTGTGAGACTGATGGACTCTTGAACAGCTTTAAAAAACCTTGAGATCCTTGCACATTTCACTGGTGAGTGTAGGTCAATAGACACCCATTTCCTGTGGCTTTCTGGGGTGATATCTGAGATCTGAGCTGGCAATGCTTTTCAGGCTGCTGTCAGGGTCTTCATTAAGATTTTTGCCTGGGTAATGGTTCATTTCAAAAAGAGGGTTCTGTTTTGTTCTTATTTCCCTTCTCACAGGAAGAGTTCTTGGCTCCAGGAGTCTTAGAAGTACAGCTCCAGCAATTTTCCTGTATTGTTATGGATATGTTTTCCCGAACTCTCTCCATTTGGGAAGTGCTAAAAATAGCATTTAACATTGATCTAGCATTTGGATCAGTAGAATTGGAATTCCATCACTTGTTGGCATTCATCCCTATTGTACTCAGTTCTCCACCTCCCAGAGCTTTGAGATTAGATCTCTGGTCCAGAAACTCGCCTGGTATGACCTGTAATTTTCTGTGGATGAGAATGAGTCTACCTCACATCTGAAATGGGAGCCTTCTCTTCTTTCCTGTGTCAGTGTCTTATTCTGCTTTTGAGTCTCTGTCTTGAAAGCATGTGCCACTTTTTCCCAGAGTCTGATTTAGCACTGCAGTGGTGAAGTTACATATTTCTTCTTTGTGTGGAGGTGCTATTTCATTTTTTTTTTTTTTTTCCCCTCACCCAAGTTGGTAGTGAAAGCTGCTGCTTTCTCTTCAGAGCAAAGGCACAGCTGTGAGGGCTGACTGGGCATAGCAGGGGAGTTTCCACAAATGAGGAACAACTAGAAGTAAGTCTCTTTTCAGCAGCTTCCACTGTTGTCCTTTTTTATCCCTTCTGTGTAAAACATTGTGATACCTTAGAGGATGCTGACACATCTTCTTTTATCTGAAGCCCTTTTAAAAGTCCAGGTTGCATTGTGTTAACACTCAGTAGTCAGTATTATTCTCCTTCTGACTCAGGTTTGGTTCCAGGACTTTTGAAGTTTGCTGGTGAAGGATGTGGCATCTTTGTGTGTCTGCTGGCTGGATTCAGGTTGGATCCATCCTCTCAGAGGCTGGAAGTGATTCTTCTCTTTCTGGAGAGCTTGTTTATTTACAGGGACAGAGATTTTCACTGGATGAACTTAACCTAGCAAGGGCTAAACTGGTTCTTGGCCTGCTGTAGGTGAGCAGAGCATATTCTACTCCTGCTCAAGACATCTTGCTCTCAGCTTCTTAGAACTCACACTCACATAGTCAGAAGTGCATGAGACTGAATTTTCTTCACTTGACAGAAGGGAAGTTTCTTGCCATTGACAAGAGTTATCCTCAAAAACTTCAATTAATCCATTCCTCCCTTCATTCTTTTTCTTTGGGCTGCAGATTGAAAAGAAGTGAGTTGCTCACAGAGCATGTCCTGGCACAGAGATATTTCTCAGCAGTGAACCCTTGCCTTGCCTCTTTGCTTTCTGCTGAAAAGCGTTGCTGGTTTGGAATCACACAAGGGCAGAGTGGAAATGTGTTCTACCTCTTAACATAAATCAGCCACAGCTTTTCTCCTTTTATACAAGCTACTCAAAGCAATGTGTGCATATTAAGATGATAAACTTGTCAATTAGGACCAAAACAGGAAGGTATTTCTTTTCAAGTCATGTAGAATTACTAAGTTGAATGCCAGAAGCCAAGTCCTTTGTTTAATAAGAACATATTTGGATAATTTTAAATGATGTTGCCTTTTATGATAGAATTTGATATGATTTTTGGTAATTATATTAAAAAAAATACTGTCACATGTTGGGGAAAATATTTCAATTTTGTTAAGCCATAGACCAAACTGTCATGTTCAAGGGTGTGGTGTTTGAAGTGGAGTGTAATTTATTTTTTTTTTAAACTAACCAAGGTTACAGTAGATGTTGTTTGGATTTTACTTTTTGGATCTACTTAAACATGTTTCCTTTTTTCAGTATAAATACTAAGCATCCGAGATCTGGTTGTTTAAAGTAAAATATGATACACAGCTGTATTGTATTTTACTTTAAAAAAAGTAAAATGAGCTGAACTGTCCTTCAAAGAGTATTTTTTTAAAAAGGCATCATGCTGGTGAAATGGAATACTTTTAACTTGATTTCTGTTCACTAAAATAAAGTGCCTAAATTAGAATGAATTTCTGATAACATCAGAAATTGATTTTATAAGGGAATCATAAAATTGCTTGTAACTGATATAATGTTTAAATGGTTTATAGTCATAAAATCACAGAATGTTTTGTGTTGGAAGGGATCTTAAAGATCATCCAGTTCCAACCCCATTGCCGTGGGCAGGGACAACTTTCACTAGCCCAGGTTGCTTATGGTACTTTATAAATACTATTGTAAAATATTTCACTATCAGTTTTTCATTCTTGCTATCCATGTAAGTTGTAAATTGTAGATTGAAACACTCACTTTTGTCTACTGTTGGTATTTTTCTTATGTTTTTAATATAGTCACTGACTGGTGAAATTTCACTCATGGAGTTTTCATGGAAACCGACATGAAAACAAAGTAGAAAGCTGACTAAATTAAAAAAAATCTTCTCAACCCTCAGTATTTAACAGCTAGATGTGATTCTTTAAATCAGATGTGTTGGTTTGCTTTCTCAGTTGTTGCCACACAGCAAATTGTGAGGTTCTCGTTTAGCCACAGGGAGGTGATCTCGTACAAACAAACGGCTGAGGCATCTCAGTAAAGTCACACTTGGTGGATTCTCTTTGCTTTAATGCAGGCCCGATGACCATCATGTGTTCCTTCTTTCTTTTATCTGATTTATCCTGTCACAGACCTGGAGAAGAAGGAGGAGGAAATAGAGCAGCTGAGAATGGATTGTGAACACTTCAGAGCCCGTCTGGAAACGGCCCAGGCAGATTGCATGAGAGAGAAGAAGGTAGATCTGCTCCCAGGATATTGATATCTGTGTTGTTTGAGTTTAAATAACAAAAGCAGTAATGATAAAATTTTCATTTTCATGTCACAAAATTAATCCTCAGTCTAGAAACAATTTGGGATTTCTATCCAAATAGTCATCCATATCCATATTAACATGTTGAAATAAAACACTGGGTATTTGGGAAGACTGTGGTATAGCTAGAATCAAAAGGTCCTTCACAGAATCAGTTCTTGTGAATTTAACAGTGCTATAACATATTTGCAAAGAGGACAATAGAATACAGTTTAAGCAGTGCAAGGTACAGAATGAAGGCAGCCTCTCTTGGTTTGCTGTGAGCTGTGTACCTTTGTTTAGTGTTAAGAGTCTTTCTCAAAGCACCTATTGATCCATTTGCCATGTACAGCTGAGAATCAAAGAGCAATTTCAGGGCTCCTCTTGGTCTGTCAATATTGTATTTAGTGATTATGAGAGGGGAGATGCTAACAATTAAGGAATAGCAAAGACACTGACTTCTCAGACTGTGAAGCCATTTGTGTTCAAATGAGTCTCTGTGAGAATCAGTGGTGATTATTTGCTGCAAAAGTTCATTTCCTTGGAGCCGTCTTCAGTAGTCAGCAGTTGGGGTTGTACAGCTGGCATTTGCCAGTCTTGTGATTGCACAAAGACAGATGAACCACAAAACTTACTTCATTTTTGAAAAGGAATAGTGAAGAGTTCAGAAACGCACTTTCAGTGCACATCTGAATAGGTGAGACACTCTGGAATGAAGTTTGGTATGATGGAATAGTTGTCAATCTGGATATTCCTTATTTCAAAATAAATATCTTCTGGGATAGATGTTGTAATTCAGCAGTTGGTACAGAGTTCATTTTGCTGTGCACTGAGGTCTTCAGTTGCAGGATAAAATTCCTGTAAAATTGAATGCTGTTGCTTTAGATATTAACAAAGTGAGTCCTACCCGTGACTCTTGTTAATAGTGCAAAATAAAGGGCAGATGGTTTGGGTTTATGATTTCTTTTGGATGAGTTTTACTTAAAGCTTGGATAGTTTATTAGGAGCAGTTGCTTTGGTGTTTCAAAGCTCTTCTCTTCATGTCTTTGCTATTTTGCAGTGTATGGCAGTTGTCTGACTGGGTTCTGTTAAATTCCAGGAAGGTGTATTTCAGTGGGTTGTGCTCATGATGTTGTGAAGACCTTTAGCTCTTCAGGATACACCAAGATGGTGTGTGTATATGAGTGATTTTTGTCCCTTGCTAATCACATTTCTGGTGTTTTTCATTTGGTTGCTGTTCTGTTCTAGGCATCCTTGTGTAGTGTTTCTGAATTATTTTCTACGTATTTATCTTCTGAAGGAGAATAAAATTATTCACTGAAACAAACATGGAATAAATGCATTTCTGGTTGAGCAGTGTCCTTTTCTGAAGCCATCATAAATCAACATTTTTGCATTCCAAATTCTCTGTGCAGGGCTGGATCACTGGTTAGGGAGTTGCTGTGCTTTCTGAACCTGAGCAAAACTTGAAGTGCACATGTTATTCTTGGCTAATGTCTCCTTTGTCTGTCTTTTTGCAGTTCCATACTTGGGCACTGCTGTGTTCTTGTGCCTTGACCTTTTCCTGAAGATGGTGGTGTTGCATAGCACAGGGATTGCTGGGTGATGTGAGCTCTTAGGAGTGTTGCTTCCAGCCAGGTCATTTGCTTTTGCAGGCTCCGTTTATTTTCCTGGCTCTTGCATGTACTATTTTGTTTTTCTTGCCTCATATCTTTGTTCTGATGTTGCTTTTGATCTATTAAAAATTCTGGCATTTTTTCTGCTGGCTTTGCATGCTTGTTGGGGGATCTAGATTTGGTATTACTGGGTTTTATGTCTTACTCAGTATTAGCATCCAAATGCAAATAAAGTGTATTAAAGATAGGTTTCCCTAAGACTAAGACAGTGTGGAAAAGACAGGGAGAATATAGGGATTAGGCAGGAAGATGCCTGAGGACATTTTGTGGATGCACATGGTGGCAGAAAAGCTGATAGGCCTGGCAGTGAGTCATGTAAAAGATGGAATTTGGCTAATTTGCTTAAAAATGATCAAAGGATTAAGAAATAAGAGACATTTTCTGGGAGATACTGCCTATGGAATCAGCAGCAAGTGTCAGTCTTTTGCAAATATAGATGAGAGACACTCCAGAGAGTAAATACACACAGAAGTCTACTTGAGAAATTAAACTTGAACTTTACAAATCCTCACCTGCCTGTTCCATCAGCAGCAGTGCAGATCAGGCTGGTAGGTGTGATCAGGAGGCTCAGTAGGTAGCTGGTGACAGCAAATGGCAGCTCTGTACTGGTTGACACCATATTATGTAAATTTTCAGATGAGTTTACGTTTCTATGCTTTACAAACCCTCAACATGAAGCATTGAGGTGAACCCCAAAACCAACAAGATACCTAAGGTCTTGATGACAATACATGGTTGAATGTCTTGTTCTGTTTAGTTGCTTTCAAAACTGACACAGGAAAGATTCCTTCTCATTTCCCTATACCTCATCCTGACAACCAAACACTGGGAAAGCTGAGCTGGGGAAGGTGTTTTCTGCAGTGAATTTGAAAATACCGTGTTTCTAAAATGGACAGAATAAGATCCTTCTGTTTTTGACTTTGTGCAGTCGGTGATTCTTTCTCTTTTAATACTTGAATTAGCCTCATTTTTCTGGACTGGCCTTAGTCTTTCCCTGCAGCACTATCATCACCCTACCTGGAGTTAGCTGGGAGCCCTTACCCACCCTGAGACACAGACTGCAGAATCCCTGCCTTGATCTCACTGTCTGTGTTGGCTCTAAACCAGGAAGTGCAGCAGCTTTGCTACTCCTGTGGCAGCTGGTAGGAAGCCAGTGAGACCTAGAATCCTGCCCAATTCCATGATATTCTTCCAGCCAGCTTCCCATGTGATTGGAAAAAGTACTGCCACATGGAAGTTGTGCTCTGGTTCTGTAGGGTTGATCTGTTCTCTCTTTATGCTTTGTGGCAAGAACCACTTAACAGCTCACTTAAGTGATCATAGAATGATTATGTGACAGAATAGTTTGGTTTGGAAGGGATTTTGGAGTTATGTTACCTCATTCCAACCCCACTACTGTGGGCAGGGACAACTTTGACTAGATCAAGTTGCTCAGAACCTCATGGATGCACAGTGGTGTCTTGGCTTTTGCAATGGAAGCTCCTCCAAGCTTCAAACCTTAGGTGTGTTTTTTGGGTACTCTGTCTTTCTTTGCCACTGCTGCTCAGGACTATGCCAGAAAAGAGTTGGAAAAGATAACAGTATTTATCCTAGATATCCAGCAAATGTTCCACATTGGCTAGAGCAGAAGCCTGTTGTGAAAAACAAGCCAACTCTCCCCTCTTGTAAGATGTTTCCTGTATCTTTTGGAAGGTGTCAGGGAAGGCTGGCCCCTGATGCTGAAATCCCTTCTCTCTTGAAGAGACATGGAGCTGTTTGCTCAGCAGGGGATGTCTCCTATCAGGCTTCTCTAGGTGCCACTCAGTCTCAGTGGGTCACTTGGTTTGACCTTGTGGACAGTTTCTGGCTCCTGTCAGCCTGCACTACTTAGAGACAGCTCAAGAGAGAAGGAACGTGTCTGCAGCTGCTCTGGGTTACCCTCCATTTCAGAAATGGCCATAATTGTGTTTCTTGTTCTGTCCCTTAGCCTAGAAACTTGGTGTGGGAGACGTGAAGTGCAACCAAAATTTCCTTACACTGTTGCAGGAGAAACTGGACCTGCGGCAGCAGCTGAACGAGGCCAAGCAGCAGCTCCTGCAGCAGGCAGAGTACTGCACAGAGATGGGAGCAGCAGTGTGCACCTTGCTCTGGGGGGTATCCAGCAATGAGGAGGCTGTGAAATCCATTCTTGGAGGAGTAAGTATGAGCCCTGGGAATGCTCTCAGGCCTTTGAAACAAGGACCTTTAAAATAAGGGCCTTGCTGTGGAACACACTTTAAGAATGTATTTCAGAAACTGTCTGGACAGCAAAAATTGTTTTCTGGTTGGCACGTTCTTTGGGATCCATCCATTTTTGTTTTAGAAGGGTTGGAGCTGTGAAGTGTTACAAATAAATGCAGTAATTGTTTCTTTTGTTACCAAATCGGGGTTATGTGTTTTCCACCACACACAGCTGAACTGAAAGCAAGGTTACAGTTAGCACAATGTAAATATCTTCACAAGCTAACAGGAGGAGAGCATAGTTCCTGGGGACATGCAGGAGTTTGCAGGCCTGTGGAGAGCTTGGAGGAGCTATTTCCATGGAGAAAAGACAGATCATTTGATTCTCAACTTCTTTAAATCTTTCTGCTGCCTTGATACGTAAATGACTCTTGGAAATTTAGAGACCCTCACTGCTCATGGATCATAATAAATCATCAATATTAAACATGGGCAAGTAGACTATTTGAAAAAAATGAAACCTAATAACAAACCACAAAACCAAAACAACAACAGTTAATGGCAATGGTATTATTTCAACTATCACAATTTCACTGCTAAGTGCAGCTGATGGAATTAGGAGGGACTAGGGCAACAGGCCTGATAAAAAATATGATTTTCATTCTTGACACAGACGACATGAGAAGGAATTGCTGTATTTAATCTGAGTCAACTGATGCCATAGTTTCTTTTGGCTTGATTTTTCAGCAGCATGATGAACAGCTGAAAGAATAGAATTAGTTCATTATAGTAAGTGGTAAACCAATGTGTTTGTAAGAGTTGTTCTAGTTGGGTGTTCCAAAATACAATTACAACTTTATATTGGATATTAGAAAGCTATACAGTGATGCCTTATTAATTATACCTTCTGATGATTCAAAATCCAAGCAGCAGCAGTTATTAGGAAAACATCTGTAAAACACTATATAAAGCAGTTAAAATGTAAAGAACAAGGCTCGTTGTTGAAAGCAGCCTTTAGTATTATTATTCAGTTGAATTAGTTAAAAACAAAACTGTTGCCTGAAGATTTGTTTGAAGGTAAAAAACCCAACTGTGAAGATGCAGTGCTTTGGGGGTTAGGTTGGTTTGAAATGCAAAATACTTCTCTTAGTCATTTCCAGCAATCATTAAAGCCTGTTGAACTGCTGTACTTCTGGTAAAGATCAGAGCAACATTTGGGGACATTATTTTCTTGGGATGGTGCACATAATACTATAAAAAACGTGCCTGTGCTTGCAACAAGATTCCTAGGAAAAACATAAATGGATTGTGTGGCATTATGTCAACCACAGATTGCAACTGGCAGTGAGTCAGGTCATTAAAAGATGATGAAGATTTGTCATACAACATACTTGGTTTGGGTTATTTTGGGACAAGCTGTAGAGCTTGTAGCTTCTTCCTTCCTCCCCTGAGAAGGTGCTGTGAGCTGTGGAAATGTATGAGAACATCAAGGGTGCTTTGAAACTGTTGCTGATATTTGAGCACATGGGGAAGGTGGCATCAATTCAGAATCATGTCATGCCTTACAGAACAAAAAAGCCCAAGCTTTTTTCAGTCTTTGAAGCAATACAGGAGTAGGTCTTTCTTCCAGTCCTGTAATGCAGATGGACTGAAATGATGTTAGTGACTGATGTACATTTTGTGTCCATAAGGGTTGGGAAAATCAGAACTTAAGCAGCAGATTTGAAATGTGACAGGTAGCTCTCAAGGCAGTAGGGGAGAGATGCCTGCTGTTTTTACCCATGTTCCCAGAGAGAATTTGAAGAGACATCCAGAGAAGCACCATGAGAGAGTTTTCAAGGTTTCCTACGTGCATATACCAAAAAAAGAAGTAAATTAATTCCCATGAGAGTATTTTGGATGTCTTTCAAAAAGCTTCAGCCAGGTATGACAAGCTTCTCACATGGAAATACAACCTGGAGGTTTGATTTCAGAACAGCATCAAGGCTTGCTTCAACTTGAGAAATTTTGGATCCTACAAGGTGTTTTGCTACTTCAGTTGTCTGATATGATGACAAACGACTTTATATTTTGTGGCAGCAATTTTTCATGTTACCTGGAGCTTTCACACAGGAGTTCCACAGACAGCAGAGGGTTCATTGCATCATCTGAGCTCAAGCACCTTAATGGCAGCTTTCAGAGCTGTCCTTATCTCGATGCATGTGGGTGAGACATTCTTCAGTCCCACGAAAATGCCGCCAAGTTAATAAGAGACTGTGCAGAGTGTGCAGTGCTTGCTATTTATAAACCTGATGGGTCTGTGCTGGAGCTCAGCATTAGTTAAGTAGTGGCTGTCTTGAAAGGAGGATCAGCAGAGAGGACACGAGTGAAACCTCAAGAGGCTGGCAGATGGAAGATTTATCTTGTTTTCAGTCTTTTCTGTGCAACATACAACTACTCAGGGTGCTTAGTACCCTCATGTTCCCATGTGAATTTGTACTTTCATAATGACCTGTTGGGCTCTTCATTTTCTCTCACCCTCTTGCTTCTTGAGCTATAGTCAGTGCTTGTGTAAAGTTGCTATCTTTGAGGAGTGGTGTCCATATAAAAACTACACCCAGCATATGCAGAATTGCACTTATCTTCCTCCTCTTTCTCCATGATCCCTTCATTCCTGTTTTTCTGGGGCCACAGCATCATTTGTGGAGATACTGTGTAGACTGAGCCTGCTTTTTGTCCCCTCTTGCTGAAGTCACCCCACAGGAATGGTACATCTTTAATGTGGTGAATGTGCAGCAGTGGAGGAATAAACAAATGTTACCACTAGCTTTGCATATACTGTGAAAGCAGTAATTTTGCAAAAGTATTAAGATTTTCAGTCACTTTATAAAATGAATAAAGGTTCAGGCATTTCTTTAACTCTCTCATTGGGCCACTGTTGGGAATGACTAAAAGTTTCAGCTGCTTCATGAAACAATTGGAAAAATTATTAAAGACACTGGGAAACCCAACATCATGGGCTTTCTGCCACACTGTTTTGGTTATGAAAGTCTGCTGTGTGAAATAGAGTTCCAGCAATGTTTTACTAGTCAGAAGCAAGCCTCTCTGTCCTTCTTTGTGGACTCTGCACCTCAGGCCAGGCTCTTTGACTGCCCTGAGCTTTGTACCAGGTGGTGCTCCCTGAGCTGAGGTACCTCCAAATGGAGCAGGATTGCAGCTGAGGGGAAAAGACTGTCCCATAATCACAGCCTGTGCTCCTCTTCCTGTGCTCTGCTGTGGTGATTTTTTTTTTTTTT
>VZTT01056275.1:12784-33658 GCA_013400855.1 Buphagus erythrorhynchus
ATCCATTTGAATTTTTCTTTTTTTTTTTTTTTTTTCTCTGGGGGCTTCATTGTTTTCTTAGGAATTTCATGTTAAGTCTCCAGTCTTCAGCAGATGTTGATAAAAGCTATTGTAGTAGGCCAGGTAAATGTAAAACACCTGGTGCAACTGCTGCAAAAAAGATAATATTCTTAATTCTGATAATAAGCTTTACTTCTGCTGGTTGGTTATATATTATTGTGTGCTTAGGAGGTAGATATGCAGTAGTTCAGTTTTATTTAGCATTGAGTAGTTTCCTGTTTTCTTCTAAGGTAATGGTTTCAGATATTAGGGGATCAAACATGTCACTCAGTCAATAGTTGGTATTTTCGGTTTTTTATTTGAAATAACTGGATATTTTAATAATTTGGAAGATTGACCAGTTTTACTGTAGCATCTAATAATTATAGTTGCTATAGTGTATGTAATCTTTCTTCTCCTCCATACTTGCAGAGTAAAGCAGTAAAGTTTTTCACAATCACTGCCCAGACCATGGAGAGCTTTGTGAAGTCATTAAGTGAAGACATGAAACAGCAGGATTTGGATTCTGAGGAAAATCAGTTTGTATTAGCTTTGGCAGGGATTGTAACAAGTAAGTTAATGTTGTGTCTCAGAATAGCATTCTGTACCTACTGGGAATGTGTACTGCCTCATAGAAGCTGCAGTGAATACAGCTTTTCAAAGTTAAGTTGTCAATGTTGATTTCTTGGGTAACTTTCTGGTCTTCTAAAGTTCTAGCAAATTTTGATATTGACGCTTCTGTTACAGGCACTTCTGTGCTGCCTGTGACATTGTTAAGGATTAGATGGGCAAGAGCCATTGAGTTCTGAAATTCCCTATTGCATCCCTCAGTCTGGAGTGAAGCAAGGACCATTGTACCAGTGTACACATTGAACAATTTACTTTGTGAATCACCAGTGATGCCAACATCTGCAAGATTACAAATCGCAGATGGTGCAAGTAGATCAGCCTCAGTATAAGGCATGGACTAAGGATTTTGAAAGAGCTTAAAAGTTTTGTTACTGTGACATACACTGCACTTTCACTGTATAAGAAAAAGTTATAAACATGACTTCCATACTAAATATTTTTTTTAGGGCCAGAAAATAAGTAAAAAGCCATATACCTGTTGTAGAATGACTCCGCTTGGTTTGGGAGGCTGTGAGGCATAAGGTTGATACATCATCTGAATTTCTGTGAAACTGTAACTGTCAAGATGAAACAGGTGGATATTGGTATAAATGAGCGAATCTTGAGTGAACAGCTTCTGTGAATGTGGGATTTGTAACTGTTGGGATGTCAATAAAAATAAATAAAATAATAAAGTTATGTGATGCATTATGCCACTGTACTGAGTAGGGGGCAGGTATAGGAAAATAATAAAGGAAAGTCTGCTTTGGAACAGTAGCCTTTTGAAATAATTTTGTCTTTTGGTTTATACTTGAAAATAACTAGGAAAATAACTTTTGAGTAGATGTTCATAAGAGTTTTGGTTGTGTGATGTGCCAGGTACATTGAATTGACTGGTTGTAAAACTCTGCAATCCTGTTCCTTTAAAGTGGAACCTATGATGATCAGCTTTGTTTCAGTCACACATTACCTGTGGATGAATACAGCCTTTTGTTTCACAATTTACTGTGTTGCTATTGGGACACTGAGCATTCTGAATAAATGCTTTGGTTACCAATGCAGAATTCTGAAGGAGCTTGACCAGTGTTTGTTGCTCAGTATTTACTATGTAGGCGAATGTAGTCTGACATTTATATTAATGCCATAGTTCATTCTTCACAGCTGACCTATCTTTTTAGTGGTCCTGTTAATTAGCATAAACTTTTGTTTGAAATATGATTTTTGGTGATGTTTTGTGCTTTCCCACAGATGTGGCTGCGCTGGCGTGTGGCCGTGAGTTCCTGGTCAGTTCCAGTCGGGAATTACTGGACACAATGATGCATCTCCTGGGAGACATGAAGCCAGGACTCTGTAACAAATTTAAAGTGTATGTTGACTTCTTTTGCCCCTTTCAAATGAAATGCATTATCTTGCAGCACAGCTCAAGTGATGACAATAGTTTTCCCACTGTCCCTTTCCTTTCCTGGAGAGGAAACAATTTTTGGAAGCTCTTTTCCCAGTAGCATTCCTTGCAGATACATTAGGGTTGACTACAAAGATCTATCCACGTTTTGTGTCTCTTAGGAAATCTCTTAAGCACCATAATATTGTAAAGGTGAGTAGGGGTGCCCTCTTCTAGCTTGGGGAGGGGGTCATGAGTATGGTGTGAAATAAGGAAGGTGTGAGGTCAAGTTTTACAACAGAGAAGATGTGGGAAATGTGAACTCATTTTATTCCCTTTTAATATGAAGTGTAAAATGTCACATGTCCTTAGTGAAGAAAGTGAGTTGTGGATCTGCTAAGAGCAAAAATTAAATAATTTTAGGCTCTTTAGCAGCCAGACTCATCACACCCTTCAGTTTGTAAGAGGCAATGTCTGAAAAGTGACCCTGCAATACAGCTTTAAAGGCAAGCCCCTGTTGCATAGTTCAGCTATTGCAAAAGTGCTTTTCAGCTGATGGAGAGATTAAATAAACAATTGTCTTTGCCTTTTTCTCCAAGACCTTACAAGCTGAGGATACATGGCCTTGACTGAGCAAATTACTGTGGCTTAAGGAGTGGCTCATCTTCTGAGCTGTGGGCACTGGTTCTGTATGCCTGTTCATTTGTTCATGAAGGTGCTTTGAGCCACTGTGATGGTTTTTTTCATAAATACACAAACAATTCACACCCCAGGCAGCTGTCACAGCTCAAGTGACAAACAACAGCCCTGTGAGCTACAGTAACTTGACCACATCCAGGCACACATTTAGGCAGGTTGGATGTGATAGTCGTGAAATCAGGCTCGGTCTTCACTTTGGAGAGGTTTTATCTTGCCTAACTTCAGCTGTCAGAGAGGGGGATGTCAAGCATTTGCTGACTGGCTGGGCTCCTTCCCACAGTCCCTGGGAGGAGATGGTGCTGTCAGGTGATTGCTCCTGTGAGGGGGAGCAAGTTGCCCTCTGAAGGTGTTTGCCTTTCCCTGTTTGGGGGTGAGGGAAAGCTGAACTGCCTGTGCTGTAGAGTGCATTGATGATTTGAGATCAGATATTTACTCTGTTTCCCAAGCATTGGGCTTGAAGTGGTAGGGATTTTCTGATATCATCCCAACTGAAAGAATTGTATGAGAATCTCAATTTACAAAAGAAAAGGTAATTTGTGCCTTCATGTGTATAAAAGAATCGAACCAAACAGACAAACAAAACCAAAAAAACAACCCTGAAAAGAGGATCCATACTGTTTCAGAATCTGTAAATGGGATAACAATAAAAGAGGACTTTGAGAGGAAGAGGGAAAATGTTCCTACACACACACTGAATTTCAGGTGGATATGTGCCTATGGGTCCAGATAAACTATCTTTTATAATTTCATATTGTATTAATGTAATTTGATTTAGGGGCTTTCTTTTGAGTTTATATCTTGGGTTGCTTGTTGTTACACTTCAAAATCTGCCTGCTTTGCAGAAGAATTACCCAGGGTGTTGTAAACTTGGCTGCCAGTACAGCACTGCTGGTAAAATATACCGAGAGCAATCCTGTGAGGTGGCAAGGAATTCAACAGAGGCAGCTTTGTAGGCTAACAAATGGAGGGAAGCTTGGATAAGAGGTTGCTCAAGGTGGTTAATAAGTGAGAAATATTGAGCATATGTTACAATGGCTTGAATGCAGTGCAGTGATGATATTTTCTGATATCCCACAGAACCAGCTTTTTCTTTCCTTACTGTGAACTTGCCATTGGATTAAAAAAAAATTGCTGTATTCTGACATTAGAGCAAATGCCAGAAAGGACATTTCTTCATGGCCTTGTCAGAGAATGAGGGAGCCTAATTTGCTCAAATGTTTTAGTGCAAAATGTTTCCCTGTGTTTGTCTGTCATGTCCATAATTTTAAAAAAGTCCTTTTTTTTGTGAGCTCTGTATGTGTCTTGTCGATTCTCAGTTTGAAAAACCTGTTACTAACTAACACTAGATTTTTTTCTTGTCCTTTTGGGGAGTTTTACAGTTTCCCAGCCCAGAAAATAAAGGTTTTGGGGGGGGTTGTTTGATTTGTTTTTAAATTGTTCTTTGCATGTAAGGATTTTTAGCTGCTGGTTAACCTTAATCAGCATTTTCATAAGCAGATGTGTCAGAAGAGCTCCCTTTTCTCCTCCCATAGGGAACATAAGCCAGGACAAAATGAAAGACAACTGTGAGACAAGGATATGAAGGTTGCCATAAATTCTAGTGCAATTTCAAAGTTAGGTGAAGATGGACTCTGGGGTCATCATAAACAATGCTTACACATACATTTATATATATTTTCATGCAGACAGATACATTTTTAAAACTACAACTCACAAATGAAAATGTCTGTTCATTATTCTGGAAATGCAATGTATTGTTCCTAAAACGTCACTATAGCTTTATATCAATTTATAATCCAATTAGTTGAAGAAAAGATTTGTCTGTTAATTTTAACTGCTGTAGTTGTCTTTTGCTTCGTTCTGAGGTTTTACAATTACGATTTTCTAGCTTTTATTTTTGAAAATATTTTTCACTGCTATGTGACAAATCAGGGGAAACTGTGAGTCCAATTCTAGTGAGCTGATAAAGAGAGGAAGAAGCTGATAACTCTTTCCTAGTTCTAGCAATCCTGTGTTCTATTTGGATGAATATATAAACAAAAAAATTACAGGGAGAACGTGTCACTCCAAAACTGCTGTGATATCCACTGTAGTTTGTGAGTATGGAATAAATATATCCCAGGCATCAACCTGAGTGCTGAGACTGAAATCTCAGGGGTGTCCTTGCCTTTCTGAAACAGCAGATGTGAAAGACTTCAGGTTTTCTTCTCATTGGTGTAGGGTTTATTCAATGTTTGTAATTGTTGCACAGTCAATAAACATTTACATAATTGTTTCTAGCTATAATTAAATGGTTAAGAATACTCAACTTTGCTTTTATAGTGGTTGAAAGTAGCCAGTAAAGAGACATATTTAAACATAATAGTACATTTTATATACTAATCCCATGTATTAACAAGACAAGAAGGGGCTTTAGCTGTGCATTTAGTTCTAGATTTTAAAGAAAGCATTGACAGATACAGTAGTACAAGATGTTAATTAAATTTGGCTTGTCGAAGTAGGAAGATTATGAAATACATAATTAAGACTCACTCCAGATGTTAGAAAAAAACACCAGAAAGTATTATTTATCCAGTAATCATTTATGTCAGGTTTGCTTCAATAAGCACTTTTGCAATTATTATTGCAAAAAATATTTACTAAAATGTGCTGATACTGGAGGTGAAGATGGTTATAAAGGGCCTGGAAGTGCTTCTCTATTGTGCTTAGGTGAGTGTGTTTAATTAAATATGCTGTTACATATTAATATGCCCCTGCACTGGCTTGTGGGGTGCTCCAGCTCTCCAAAAACCTCAGCACCTCCCTGGATCACCACCACCAGTCCCTTTTGTCTGCACAAAGCAAACAAGTGAAATAAAAATACAAACACAGCAGTGCCATTTTACGTCACTTTCTTTCTAACTGCAAATGTCAGACAGATTAAGGGTGAAAGACATTCTCAAGAAATGTTAACATTGCTGTTATAAGATGATGGTTTATTGATCATTTCCATTCTGGCTGATTATAGGTAGTGCTGTGCTCTTTTGTTAGGGCTTGTTCTGGAAGCCCAGAGCTGCAGGGGCTGGATGAAAAGCAATGTATGGGCTTTACCAGCTGCAATTTCAGATCCAGAGCACCTCTCCCTGCTTGGCAGTGGCCACTGGTGCAGTAGATTTAATAAATCTGCTCTTCTTTCTTTCTCTTCCTTAATAAGCAAGGTGATCAAACTCAGAGCACATAAATGGCACCTCCTAAAACTCAGTTTAGCCTGCAATGTGTCACTGCCTTTTCTGCTTTCTGAAGGTGTCCACAGAGTGTCCAAAAGTCTGCTGGTAGCAGAGGAGCTGAAGCCATGAGACCTTGTTTGAGACTTGGATGTGAGGTGTGAAGTCCATTTGGAGTTATCATTTCCCTTTTGTTTGGACATGGTGGCAGTACAGTTTATCTCAGGCATGAGACAGAGCAGGTGCCAAGCTGGCTCCAGAACAGAGAACATTCCAGCCCCTCCCTGAGACCCTGTTGCTCTTTTCCATGTGTTTGGAATGTGATTTAACAGTAGAAACAAAGGTCTACACAACATTGCTTATACATAATTAGAGATTTATCTCTGTTACCAAAATATAAATTATTTGCACAGGCTTCTGCATCAGTACATGCTTGACATAAATGGCAAAAGATGCTGAAGCATGCAAAGAAATCAAAGGCCCTTACATCTCCTTTCTTTCAATTTTAGGCTAATGCTAATGTCACTTTACAATGTGAGTATCAACATGAAAGGCTTGAAGTACATCAGTGAAAGTCCAGGTTTTATTCCCCTGCTTTGGTGGCTATTGAATGGTAAGTTACTCTAAGAACCTTGTCAACTGTGACTTCCATGATTTTGTAGATTTGCAATGGATGTTGCAAATAACAAACCAGAAATTTATATCTGTAACCTGATTAGCTTTTGACAGAATAAAAGTAAACATAAAGGGCAGATAGCTGGAGGGAGAAGATGTGCATTTCCCACAAAATTTTGGCACTGTATGTAATATTCCATTAATGTAAAATTTAAGGGTGGTAGATTTAAGAATAGAGAATGGAGAAATTCGATGAAGTGGTTTAGAAAAAAGCCACTCGTGTCTTCACATACCAACTTTAACATAAACCTTAAGGGGAAACTACATATCAGTTCACTGCCATTAACAAAGGAAAATGTTCACACTTGGGGGGAAGAAGCCAAGTCTGTAACTTCACTGACCCATTGCAAAAGTATCCCTTTCTGAAGAGAGGGCTTGTGCTCTAATAGGATTTGGGGCTCCAGGGCTGGAGAATTATTCCCAGCCGTGCCTTTGGCCAGTGCAGGACTCCAAGGACGTCAAGGACTTGTGTTGTCACTGTCAAGTACATGGGTGACATCAAGGCTCTGCTCTTTGGGAGGTTTCAAATCCCTGTGCAGGAGCCAGCAGGGATTGACTGGCCTGGCAGCTGCGTGCCCAGCTTGTGAGGAACAGCAGGGGGACAGAGCTGTGACACTGCCCTGCCTGCACTTTCTCAAGATTTATGAGGAGATTTTGGTGTGCAGATAGGACTGGGGAGGTTAATTATCCCTCTGTGCTGCTAAAGCCCTGCTAAGGTATGACTGCTAAATACTTGGGGCAGCTGAAATGAGAGAGATTGCATCTGTTTTTTTCCAGACATTATTTTGATGCTGAATTTTTAAAAAAGCTTTGGTTAGGGTTGGTAAATGGAAAGCTATTTGCATAGCTCATGGTTCTCTTAACTGTTTTACAGAAAATGTAGCTCCTCAAGCTTTTCATCAAATAATTTCCTGCCGTGGAATGCCACAGGCTCTCTCTTCCAAGGTCTCAGGAAATTAAGTAATCCTTGTAAGGGAAAACACCCTTTCTATAGGGGTCTTTAATATATTTTGATAAAAATGGGATCCTCAGAGAACATCAAATACATGGTCTTTTGTTCACTGTGTTTTGAATTTTGCATGTCTTAGTCCAGGTTTTCCCTTGAATTTATGTTGGCTAATACACACATAAGCTGTTCTAGCAAAAAATACCAACCCAAAACACCCTCAAAGAATCCTGTAGATCTCCATAGTTTTTTAACATTTAATCTGTCTCTAAATGTCTCTACTTGGAAAATTCATCAGCTTCCTCCCACTCTTGCTCCTCCTCTGTTTCCCTGACCAGCATTTTCAGGTTCTGCTAGCCATGATTCAGCTCTTAAACACCTGGAGCTGCTACAGTCTAAGGTCCTGTTTTTTCCATGCAAGAGAGTAGAGCACTACCCTGTGCTGGCAGAGTATCCTGGATGTGCTGCCTGCCTGCAGGAAGCTTCTTCAAAGCCTGCTTTGATTAAGGCTTATGACATGACTCAGCTTTCCAGTTTTGTATGCTTTTATTACCATTCCCACTAAGAGAGGCCCCAGAAATCATCCTCTGATTTTTTTTTTTTTTATTTTCAGAGCATCATCCTGTTTGCTTTTCCATTGTCATTCTGCAAGTGTCCATGACCTCAGCCTGTACATCAGGCCCATCTCTCTCCTACTGCCTTGTATGCAGCTGATAATTCCCTCAAATTCCTTCTCTGAGTTCTTAGTCTCTGCCTATCCTTGTCCCCTGAAGAAGAATGTCCTTCCCATGAAATGAAGAGAGAAAATAATTGACTCGATTGTCTTTGTTTCCCTTTGTTGTGTCTGAAGCAACGAGGGATTTGTCTCAAGTTGTCTCACAGCATTTTTGAAGAGACAGAAATGTGCCTCGATGTTGAATACACTGATTGGAAGAGAAAGAAGGGAAAAAATCTAATAAAGGTTCCTAATGGAGTAAGAATGTTAACAGCAAACTACTCTGCTGTCTTTGGGGAAACTTGGATGAGCTTGTGTGACTTTGTGTTCACTAACAAGAATTCTTAATAGCTCTTTCTGCTGGAGGCTGTACTAATCATAGGAGAAAACCAAATGTTTGACACAATTTTTGAAGATAATGCAGGTCTCTGTAGTTTTAACATTTCATGAGGTTGCTGTCATTTTCTTCCTTATTTTTCTGCCTTTTTAAAACATTCTAAAAGGTGGACACCCTTTAATAACCAACACTGATCACTGAATCCTCTGTGTAGGTATCAGCTGTGCCTGCCTACACCTTCCCAGCCTGGTGCCAGCATAAAGCATATGAATGATGACTCAGATTTCTGTCTGTGGAGCAGCCTGTGGGATCAATAGAGTTCTCTTGTGGAGCACCATTTGTTTGCAGAGCAGCTGTCCCCATCTTGGACAAAATAGGCAGCTTTAGCTTCCTTCATCAGCTGCTGTCCCTGTGTTGGTGTCCTGGCTGAGGGTTTCACATGACTTTCAGATTAAAGAAGCCCTGTCCTCAGCCACAGAAAAAGAAGCCTATATTGGGTAGAAATCCACCTGAGATTTGTCAGTATTTTTTTTTCTGGTGTTTTCCATCTAAAGATGCAATAAGACATTCATTCTGTAACTCCCAAAGAAGTGGATTGGAACATTGCTCTGCCAAGGATCTCTTGAAGAATAAGAAGCAACAATCAGCTCAGGTATTAATAATAAAGACTAAATTTAATGTTTTTAATTTTTGATCATGCAGAACATCTGCCAGCAAATGAGTGCTGGAGAAAAAGAGTCTAGGCTCTTTACTTTCTCTGTTTGGTTGAGGTTTTTTGGTTGATTGGGCTTTTTAACATTGTGTGTCTTTATTTTGGTTTTTTTTCCCTCTTTCCTTTTCTTTGAATGGAGTTTAAAAAAATTGTCTCTTTGCATACTTGAGAAAGCATGGAATTCAGAGACACTTTGTCAGTGACATTTCTTGTCCATAGCTGGCAAATTGCTCCAGGTACTTCATTAAACAAAACATAAAAAGAGAAATAGGAGTAATTTTAGATCTTGCCCTTCAGTTTCCTCCACTACAGTTCCTTGTGGAAATCCAACCTTGTTTATCCAAATTCTTTGTAAATGATGGTCTCTATTAGAAATGCTTGTATGAAGCACATTCTCACTTTGCTGCCTGCACCCTCAATATTTGCTTTCATGACTAACTCTGAAGGTTTCTAATGCCTTGCTCCTCTGTCTGAATTCATTATGGCTGTGAGAGCTTTTGAAATTTCAGGTTATTTGCATGGCAGCATGTTATTTAAAAAACATCTGGACAAACAGAACCGTCATATTTATAAACTGATGTCTGTATTAAAATAAATTTTGGTTCATAAATGAAAACCAGTCTTTCAAGTGCTCAAGAATTTCATCCTCTTGTCATAGAGCCATAGAATATGCTGAATTGGAAGGGACCCATCAGGATCACTGAGTCCAACTCCTGACCCCACGAAACATCTCAAGAATCCCACCATGTGCCTGAGGATGTTGTCCAAATGCTCCTTGAACTCTGGCAGGCTTGGGACTGTGACAACTTCCCCATGGAGCTTATTCTAGTGCCCAGCCACCCTCTGGCTGCAAAACCTTCTGATATCCAGCCTAAACCTCCCCTGACTCATCTTCATGCTGCTCTGCAGATGACATTAATCTGAAGGAGAGGAGTGCCCTTTAAGACCACATCCATTTGGGTGAATGCAGGGATGTCAGCTCTGACGCAGAGTTCCCTGAGCCTCAGTTATCTGGGAGGCTGGAAGAGAGGCCAGGGCAGTCTCATGGAATGTTTGCCCTTTTCCATACTCATACTTTTCCATACTCGGCTGCTTGCCCGGATGGAGCTCCAGGCTGTCCTTGCCATCTGAGCAGGAGCTTCTTGACAAGGTCCTTGCCCTGCCTAACAGCTCATGCAAATTGATGTTCTGTGAGGGGCAGTGTTACCCACCAGCTACAGAGCTCTGTGCAAACTCCTGTTCACTCTCATCCCCTGAGCAGAGGCCAGGCAAATTGGGACTGAATTGCTGCTTCAGTTTGGATCCTGGGAGTCTCTCTCAAGGATTTCCCTGATAAAAGCATGACAAACGTGTCTGTAGGACAGTGGGGAATTCTCCTTAGCTGAGCTCCGTGTGGGAGCAGCACCCCAGCCAGGGAGGAGACTGGCAGAAACCCAGCTGTAACAGGAGCTGGGGCAAAAATTTTGCAGAAAGTGCATTTGTGTCTGTAAGTATTGCAGCAGCAAAGCTTGGTCTTTTTTTCTACTTTGGTGTTCTCCATGCTCCTTCCCCTCAGAGCATCTTTACCACAACATTTCTTGTCTCCTCAGACCTATCAACAGCATAGAAATGTCTGGAAAACTTTGCTGCTGCAGATGCTGCCTCAGTCCTGCCAGCATTGGCAATGCAAAGGAATCTTACACGGGGGAAGCCGTGGCTGTGGCTGGCTCTGTTGGACACAGATACTCTGACAGGCTCATTACAAGGAAAGGCTGAGGCAGATCTCTCCTTCCTGCTGGAGTCAGACAGGAATTGAATTGAATCATATCAACAGCAGTGGTGGGAAGCTTTTAGAATTGTGAAGTCATAGAATGGCTGGTTTAAATTGGAAGGGATCTTAAAGAGCATCTCATTCCAACCCCCCTGCTGTGGGCAGGGACATCCTTTCCACTAGACCAAGTTGCTCAGAAGTCCATCCAGCCTGAATTTAAACACTTCCAGGGATGAGGTATCCACAGCTTCTCTGACCAACCTGTGTCAGTGCCTTATCACACACATAGTGAGGAATCTTCTTCCTAATATTTAATCTACCTCTCTTCCAGTTTAAAGCCATTGCCCCTTGTCCTGCCATTACATTCCCCTGTACAAAGTCCCTCTCCAGCTCTCTTGTAGCTCCTTTAGCACTGGAAGAGGCTCTAAGGTCTCTCTGAAGCCTTCTCCAGGCTGAACAGCCCCAACTCTCTCAGGCTGTCTCCATAGCAGAGGTGCCCCAGCCCTCTGATAATCGTTATGTCCCTCCTCTGGACTTGCTCCAACAGAACCATGTCTTCCTTATACTGTGAGCTCTGGGGCAGGAGGCAGCTCTGCAGGTGGGGTCTCACCTGAGCAGGACAGAGGGGTGGAATCCCCCCTCCCCTGCTGCCCACGGTGCTTTAGATGCAATCAGTGCATGTGGCCAGCTCATATCCAGCCTCCCATCCACCAGCACCGCTGAACTCTTCTCCTCAGGGCTGCTCTCCATCCCCCAGCCTGTATTTGTGCTTGGAATTTCCCCAACCCATGTGCAGGACCTTGCACTTGGCCTTGTGAACTTCTGTGCTCATGTACACAGGCACAGCTGTAAACAGTGTGCTGGCAATAAATCTTGCATTCAGGTGGCCAGGGGATGGCGTGGCCACGTGTAAATTGAGTTCACACAACTCCGAACCAGTTGTGGGTAAGCTGTTCAGCACTGATGTAACGCAGTTACTTAAACACTGCTGTAGGGGACAGTTCATCTGAGAGCCTGGTGCTAATGACAGATGTGACTAAAATCCGTCCACGTTATCAGCTGCCTTTTGTCAGGGACTGAAAGCCAGTGACATCAAACTGAGCTGGCAGCTTGCAGGACGTCAGCAAACTCCAGCAGCTTCAACACCTCGGTAAAATTACATCAGCACCTTATGATGTTGGTAGCTTTGTGCTATGCCTGTGATCCTGGCTGAGGCAAGCAGCTTAACTTCTCCCCCTCTTCTCCAGAAATAATGGTGATAGTTTTGAAATTGTAGTTGGAGATGTGTGTGCTGGTGGTTGAGAGGATGTGATGCACTGATTTGATTACAGCTAAAGGATTTTTTTGATCTTGTACAAACAAAATGTTACTCAGCTAGCGTAGAAATGACTAAATCTGGAAGCTGGTGACATAAATATAATGCTGAATAATGAAGATTCCTTACATTTCTCTGAGTGCTTTGTAGACAGGGCTTTTACAAAACGTCCCTAATGATATTGGAGACAAGAGAAACATTTCTTTGGTATTTTTTTAAAATCCTCTTAGGAAACATGATTATCCTCAATAAGTGGTATTCTCAAAACCACATGTAATCCTCAGGGAGTGTATTTTAAGGCCTACGTATTTATTTAACTCAGAACATCTCAGAATACATTCAAAACAATGGCAATCTGAGGTTAAATGTGTATTAAGTCATCTTCTGGTGCAGGGTCATTTCCTTCCTTTGCTGGATGCCCCCGTGCCTAATCTGTTCTTCATTTGAATGACTCAAGCTGTTGAGCTTCCCTGGCTGCTGCTGGAGATTCTTCCTAGAACCTCCCTGCTCTTACTGGAAAACATTCTTGTTCGTCAAGCTGGAAATAATTTCCTGATCTCCTACAGATCTTCATTTTCTTAGCTCCCCTGCTAAGGCTTCCCCTGATCGATTCTTCAATTTCTACAGCCTTTAAACACTTGCAGATAATACTAATATTGATTCCTGTAACAGTATTAATAACAAAGCTCTTTTCATCTTGCATATATAAAGCTTCCCAGCAGTACTGCAAGCCATTAGAAGTATTAGTGGCTTTATTTCATGGAGGAATAATGTCACACAGAGGAAGACTGTAAATGAGCTACATAGATTTCACTCCCCAAAGCTTCTTTCTTCTTACCTATTTGGGCTGTAGTTTGTGGCTGCTATTACTAATGAATAAGTGTAGAATAATAGTAAGAACAGAAAAAGGGGGAGGTGTTCTGTGCAGAGTTTGAACAATATATCAGGCAAAAAACTAGGCATTAAAAAATACACAGTGTGGAAGGCATGGAGGCAAAAAAGGAAGGCAAGGGAGGACAAATTCAAGGCTTTTAGTCATATTTTGATTAGGTCAGAATAAGTCTGAAAATCAAAACTTGTACCCAGGATTTTTCAAAAGGATTCACTGAAGTGTTGATGGCCAGGAAATTGGGCACAAAGTCTTGCTGTGAGGCTGAGCTGCAGCATTTCCCCAAGAGTTACATTTGCTCATCACTCAGAAGGTTGCACTGCTGGTACTGCTGGAGATGATGATGGAAAGAGACTCCTCAGAGCCCTGAGCCTGGGTGTCAGCAGTAAGAGTGGCTGTGCCATGGGTGTGCAGCACTAATCATGGGGCTTTTATTGATTTGCCATTTTATTGATGTTCAAAATTGTCCAGCATGCCCAACAGCTAGGATTCTTGTTGCACAGAAAAAGGAGAAAATGCACATTACTTTTTGGGTTTGGACAATACCTATGTCCTCTGATTATATCCCACTCTGCTGGTTTTCCAGGAGAAAGTTTAACTCCTTTCTTAAGAGGTTAACACATGATTATTTCCATTTATGATGGAAGATGGGGGAAGAGATAGAGCGTGCCTGGCTTTTGGGTGTAGATCAGATGTCACAGTCTTTAATATTGTTCTTCAGACTTGTGCTGTTGGGAATTACTTAAAAATCCCCATCTCAGCAGTGAGTTTCATGCTGAAATCCCAAGTCTTCTTCAGTGTCCATCACATCCTGTTCTCTGCCCCCCTGGGTGCTTTCAACCCTTATGCTTTAATGAATAATTCTCCTCAGTCCTCTTTCAGGTCACCAGTGTTACATGTGAAATAAGCCAGGAAAGGAAAGAACTTGCCTCAGCCCCACCAAATACCTCCTCCAATCTCAGTGCACTCTGGTTCATCACTGCACTGGTTTTATGCTCCTTCAGTGAGATTTTGGTCTCTCTGGTGATTTTGTGCTCAAAGTGATCTGAATTAATTTTCTCAACCTTTCTGCACAACCCTTTATCAAAAGCTTGCTGAAGACTAGGTATGCTAATGAAAAACACATTAAAAATGCATGGGCACGTGGGACAAATAACTGTTTCAGCTATAAAAATATATTAGATGTTTTCATTTGGAATGTGCAGAATAGGGAAGTCTTTCTAACACATGCTTTTTATAAAGCTGTAAACCACTAAATGCAAATGGGCTGTTGCAAATGATTAAAATGTAATGCTCCTAATGTTTCAGTAATTAAAAATGCATCCTGTGTTCTTAGCAGTGGAGTTATTACATGTCTTCCTGGCTTAAGTCAGTCAAAGGTCTTTGCTGCATTTCCCTGGCACATTCCTGAGCAGCAGTGCTTCAATACACATTTCAATTTTGTGCAGACTGAATTAAACACTTGGAAGGTTGATATGTGGTTGCTAGAAAGTTTTATAAAGATTAATATTTTATTGAGCTTTGAGGAAATCCAAAGCCCAATATAAAAAGAAATTAAAGAATAGTCTGATGATTTACTGCAGATTTGATTTGTTAGTCTTTTGTTTTTTGAGTCTGAATAATCACGGGATACAGTTTGTTCTGCTCTTAAATTGGATTGCATCCAACAATACATCCAGGGTACTGACTGGATAAATTCAGGTTGATAAATTCCCTGCTTTACAGCAATTTCAACATCTGAAACACAAGAGAAAGGTACCCGATTTTCTCCCTCCCTCACAAACACTGCTGGGCAGAAGCTGCTGAGGGAGGACAAAAATGTGGTTTTCAGGTACCTCCTAGATCCATCCAGCCAGCAGCAAACGTCACTGGGAATTCCAACCCCTCCATTATCCCCTGCCTGCCTGGCGGATCCTTTCAGACTCTCTCCTAACAGGCACTGGATGCTTTTTCTTCCCTGCTTTCAGACCCCGACACAGAGGTCTGCCTGCACGCCCTGCGGCTGCTGCAGTCGGTGCTGCTGGAGCCCGAGGTGCTGGCCAGCTCGGGCGCCGAGGTGCGTGAGACGCTGCCCTTGCAGCGCATCATCGCCCTGTCCCAGAGCCGCAACGCAGAGCTGCAGAGCCTCGCCAAAGAACTCCTCGAGGACCTTAAAATATTCGACTGGGAAGCATAGAAGAGCTCCACGACATCAAATGCTTACGCCTTTCCTGTATTTTTGTGCTGCGAGAGTTGTTGGAGATGGGCTTGACTTGAAAAAAAAAAAAAAAAAAGACTTCTGCCTAAGTTCCTCTGATAAAATCCTTTTTGGGAATTCAAATTAACCCAACAAAAAAATCATACTTGGGGAAATCTGTTGGGTTTTAGATGTCCAAATGAAACCTTGGGTGATCTGGTAGAGATGGGGCAGGCTTATATTCTTTGAGCCGAATTTTATTGATAATGGGTTTCCAAAATGGTCTGTGGTTGTGTTGTGTATTTCCGGTCTAGATGGGGGAAAATACTCTCATTCCTTGATAACAGTCCATTGCAGTGATAATTAATCCTTTTGGTCCATCCTTAAGAATTACTGTACTGTGAGGACAACTCTGTTGCCTTTCATAAATCTTCTGTGTCAGAATGCACCCCAAGTTCCAGTTTTATTGTTGTTATTTCTCACCTCTTTCTATTGTAATAAAAGAAAACTGAAATTCTGTAGCATATAACGGATTCTGCTTTCAAAATTTGTATTCAGATTCACTCTTTACTGCAAGTCAAGCTGGTCTGTGGCTGCCAGGCATGCTAGAAACTGGGCTATTGTTTTTAGAAAAGCCCTGAGAAGGGAAATAAATTGCTGCTGTCTGTGGTACCCAGTTGTGTGCTGAAGAGGCTAAAATGAGCTGCTGATCTGTCATGTGCAGCATCACATCCCCTCACAACCCTGGGGTTTGTTGGAGCTTCTGAGTACAGCTTGCTTACCTCAGGGGTAAATACAAACACTTGGTGCTGGATATTGGTAGAATTTCTAATGTTTTTAGAAAATGACAGCATTATTTCTATGATGTCAGAAACAGAGCCAGTTAAGTGAGGCTATTCAGGGGAACAGCAAATGAGAAGTGCAGTGCTGTGGTAGCACCTTTTTCCATACTAAAGTTATTGCACCTCATCTGGGAGCCCAGTGTGTTAACAAAATACAATATAGACTTCAAATTACAGAAAACACGAAGTAAACTTCATAGGATGTAAATATTATGATTGGCAGACAGCTTTAGAGGGAGACCACTGTAAAATGTGTAAGTTAAGGTATAGGGCATCTCCCTTTAGGCTGTTTGCAGAATGATGGATGTTCAGAGTTAGAAATGTAATAAATCAGCTTGAAATTACTTGGCTCAGATGCTGCAGATGGTAACAGTCTGGTTTGGGGCTGTAAAATGAAGATTGAGATCTCACATACATGGGTGGGTTGCACAGGGTTCTGCCATGTCTGATTCAGCACTACATTGAACTTACCAAGTGCAGATTTGTGGAAGGCTTTAAATCTTCTGTTAAGTGTGCTTTCTTTGGATTTGTTTTCTTATCTTTCTATCCTAGTTAATCCTCCTAGAGTTTAATCCCAAAGGGATCAAAATGATAATTGGTAGTTTCCTGGAATATCAACTCATGAAAGTGTTCGATTTTAAGAAACACTGAAGGGCATCATCCACTTTGCATTGAATTATCTGCTCACAAAGGTCTTTCATCAAACTTTGAAAGCCAGTAAATAACAGGAAAAGAAAAAAGTATTTCTGTGAGCAGAAGAGCTAATGGAGCCTCATGAATTTTCTTGAAAATTTCCCTGCCCTTCCCAACCTGAAGCCAAGACCTTCCAAGGATTAGAGTGGTGTGCACAAGCTGGGAGTGATACAGGTGCTCACAGCCAGGTCAGTAAACTCTGGTGATGGGCCAAATCCAACCTTATGAGAGGCACTGGCAGTGCATCTGCACCTCATTTCCATGTGAAATCAGGAAACAAAGAATCAGGACTGTTCATTGTGTGTCCACTGGCATGGTCAGCCATGCTCCAAGTGGTGATTTGAGATACAGTTTTCCCCAGCAAGCTGCTCAGAGCTGATGATAAGTTCTTTAAGTGTCCCCCAGTTGACTGTATTTCCAGGTGTAGCTTTCCACGACTGTTTATTCAGAGCCAAACCATCAATGACCCACCAACCTCGAGAAAGTCTTTTCTGTACAAAGTGTTTCATTATGCAAGACTGAAAAATAAGAAAAAGTCAGCTCATCTGTGAAATACAGTGTATATTTAAAAATACTAGAGAGGAGAAGTATCAGAAACATCAGAGAAGAACCTGTGTCAAACAATTCTCTAGGAAAGTCTGTGATTTCCCTAAGCTTGCTATTTCTAGGTGTTCACAATTAATTGAGTTTATGGGAAAGAAAAAGACAGCATTTGAGTGAAACTTATAACAGGGAAGCAAATCCATAATACTTTTTTGGTTGGAAAAAAAAGTGTCACTGGAGTCAAATGATGCTGAAATAAGGTGAGTGGATAAAAACCAGGGATAAGCCTGACCCTTTAACATTCCAGAGTATTTGAAATGTTCGAGGTGTCTCAAATGTTTTAGTGGAATGAAATGGACATTAGTAATTGCAGATTGCATGATGAGTTGTTAGATCATCCTGCTGTTTTTCAGGTTCCTTCCTTCCCTAATCCCCCATTTGATGGAGCCAGGGACCAGCCCCTCCTGCTCCTCACAGGTCTAGGGCTGTGTACAATTAGTTGAATCTTTCCACTGTGGAGTGAAGCCTGCAGCTTTCCCTACAGGAGTCTGCTACACCCCGTGCATACTCTTGGACATGTCATGGTGGGATTCTGCCAGACCTTGGCATCTGTCATAAACTATTGATCTGTTCTGCCCCAGCAGCATCAATTCCTTCTTTGCTGCCTTTTTCCATCCTGAAATAGGAGGGAATCTCATGCCATTGGCTATAGAGGAAGCTGCAGTGACTTGTTGAGATGAGATGTCAACTATTTAGATGGCTAAAATCAGGTGAGGTGAATCCTACCCTTTGGTGTCTACTTTGCAATAACAGATTTTGCAAGTTTTCAGATTGCCCTACTGTTTGCAGACAGCATTTTATAATCTTGTGTGTTGATAAGCTTGAGAGATCCCTGTTGGCAAAGTGTCTGAAGGCCTAATTTGTCTTCATGTGGTTAGTGCTAGAAATTAGGCTATTAAGTGACTGTGGATCTCCTTTGAGTCTCTCTTTCTCCTGAAAGACATCCTTTTTTGACAGGTTATGAATAAAAGAAAGTCTCTGAATAACAGAGACTCTGAAAATTCAGAGTGTGCCAAAGCTTTATATATGAAGTTGAACAATGCATGGCACACAGGACATGGTATGACACAAGGGGCTGCTGCAATTAAAGACTGCATTGTAAATCTTAGTTTTTATTTTGCTTCAGATTTGCTTTATTTGGAAACTCAGGATCATTAGGAAGCTATTGGTTTAAAATCAGGAGTTCAGCCTAGAGTGTAAAAAACACCAGCTTTGGAATGTTGCTTTTTTTGATCCTTTTGAAAAATTGTGATTCTTCTGTATAGTGTTTGATTAACTGAAGTACTTAATTGATTAACTGCATTACTTGTTTAACTGGATTGGTAGCTCACAGGAGTAAGGGGGGTTCACACAGTCAAAGCATGAATTTCAGTAGCTTGTTCAAAGTCCAGCGTTTCTCCAGCTTTGCCATTTGCTCTGTTGCACAATCTGAGAGTTTCAGTGGAGGAGAAAATGTGACTTTTGGTGCTGCTTTGAGATTATCAGTTACTCCAGACTTAAACCCATATAACTGAAAGTAAAATTTGACTCTTAGCTGTCTCAAAAGATGAAAAATCTGTTTTAACAACTTGTATAAGAAAGTTCACAGTACCAGCTGCACAATTAAAACTGAACTTTGCTCCTTTCAGTCTGTATACACCGTACAGAGCCCTGGAATGATGCCTATTTGCTGATGCTTCAGGGAGATACTGGCTCTTCATAGTTGATGCTGGTGGTAAATTAGATGCAAAGGAAAAACAAATGAGGATCCCCTAAACTTACTTCCTGCAGCTGAAGAAGTTTAGCTGTGTAATGTACTGCCCCACCAGTTCTTTGTGTGGTACCTCAGGCTGGTGTTCAGGCTGGACCACGATCTGTCTGGACAGAAACTGGCAAACCTCAGTAGAAGAAAGCAAGCTGGTGGCTCTGTGCCCTGTGCTGAGGGACAAGGCATGGCAGCAAGAGGGGTCTGGCATCTCTGAAGGGCACTGTGAGAGCTTGGGTGGGAACAGCAACAACTGTCCTGAGGGGAGATGGTGTTTGGTTCCATGAGGACACTGGCCAATTCCCAGCACTCATGAGAAGGGCAGTGAACTGGAATTCAAGATACATCATCCTGTTATGGTTGCTTAAGAGAGGGAAATAAGTCCCTTTTAAGGAAGAATTGGAGGAAGAATGGGAGATGTGACAATTTGGTCGTGTGGCCACAAGTGAACTTTCAGATGATTCAATTTCAGCTGGTTGCACCAGTCATTTAGCTGCTCCTTTGGGTTATCATTTGCACTTGCTATACATGCTGATTAGCACAAATTGGCTTTCAGAATTGATAAGATTTTACAAGTCTTGCAAATATTGTATGATTCATCTCCTCTACTGTCTCTAGTCCTGTGAGGATGCTGGAGGTGAGGAGAAAGTTTTCCTGGGGAATAAGGAATGTCTTCTTTGCTCTGTTGCCCCAGTGCTTGTACTACAAGTTATGAGCTATGCAAAGCATGGCTGCCTCTTCATTTCTCTTCATAGCATTTCATTTGCAGCTGCATCTGGCCATGTCTGTGTTGTTTGGAATTTTCCTGGTTTCTATGCAGGAACTTTTGCAACTGCTGGTTGCTGCTTGAATATGTAAGTTCCAAGTCACAGCTGATAAAAAGTCATTAGAGAGCTCTCAAGGTCGTAGAGATTTAAACTTCTCCGATGCTTTACGATGACCTTTACAACCTATAACTTGCTCGGTCGGAAACCTTGAAAAGACTTTGACCAAATTGGAGTTGCACATGTCATTTATGGGAGCTATAATTTTTACTGTGGGCGTGACTGCAGTGAAAGCACTTCAAGTGCCAGGTCCTTCCAAATGCACGTGTTTGTGCTGCTGGACTGCAGGTGGGAGAGGCAGCAACCCCCCAGGGCAAGGCTGGCATGGGCTGGGGATGGGAAGGGGCTGTGTGACCTGGGGTGGATGGAGAAGGTCAGCTCTGACTGAGCTGCCTAAGCAGCTTTCATGCCGCCTGAGCCTTGCTTTGAAGTCATATGAAAAGTTTGAACTTTGAGTCTTGCTTTGAGGCAGGGGATTGGGTTGGGTGTTAGGAGAGCAGGTGAGCTGCTTGAAGCTCTCTGCAGAGATAAATCCCTGCTTGCTTCTTCTGTAGCTGTGTTGGCACCAGGGTCAAATAAAGTGCAGCAGTCACCCTGTACTAGCACAAAACAGAAAATGGAGAATGTAGGAAAAAAAGCCCAGTTCTTGGATCTGCACACCTTCCTCCTGAGCAGGATCTGTGGTGTCCAGAATCAGTTTCATAGAATCCCAAATGGTTTGG
>VZTT01056276.1:13758-24154 GCA_013400855.1 Buphagus erythrorhynchus
CCCCACTCCCCATTTTGACCCTTTCACCCCACAGAGATATGGCTAAGTAAGAGTGTAAGAACCAGCATCCCGTTTGCTCCACCTGACTCATGTCGGTGGTTCTAGCATTTCCTTCCTCAGAAAAAGCACGTCCTCCGGTCCTGCAAATAGAGGGTGTGGAGCACATCATCACCTAGGACGTTGTCATTAACACACCTACAGTGAATGTCTGAGAGCATGAATCATGTTCACCATGTTTGTTTTTCTGATTAAAAATCCTGCCAGGCTAAAGCAGGAGTGAAGGCTCAGAAGTACAAATGCTCCACTGATGTAATGAGAACACATATAATGAAAATTATTCCCCAACTGAAGACAGTAGCTGCATATTTGGAGATATAGTTTTGGTCCTGTTGATAACTCCAAAATATACTCATAGTATACTCTATGCAAATTAGGATTAGTTTCCTTTCCTCCCAAAATAGAGCAGAGAAATGCATGCATGAACAAAAGATGAAAGGAAAAACATTTCATAGTTATTTTAAGTACTTCAACATGTCATCTGTAAGAGCACTGGTCATAGCAGATCAGCTGTCTAAGGATTTGTTGCTTGGTCTATGCATGTAAAGTGTGTTGTTCTGTGATTATTTGATGCCTATCTTGTGATTTAGAATATACCTCATGCTTATCTACAAAAACCATCAGAAGGATTTATATGCATGGCAATTTTAGCATGGGTATATATCTACTAGTCAATATGGGCTACTCTGAAATGATCCTAACTCAAGCGGGGACTTCTCCCTCTATGAGTATGCAGTGGTTGCATTAGACTGCCTGCCTGATGATACAGGAAATACCTTGGAAACTGTAGGATAGGTAAGCAGAGAACATTGCTGTTGAATGAGATTTAAACAGTACTGATATGAGAACATAGCAAAAATGAAACTAGCTGCAAGAGAGATTAACAGGATGAGCATGCATCTGATACATAATTTGTACACAAAACAGTTCCAACTCATTGATTCAGTTAGAGGAGATTGAATTCAAAATGTAGGCATGGAAAAAGAAAATTATCTTTCACTGATAAGTGAGTATAATTCACATTGTGTGTATTGCTAAACAGTGTGTACACATTGATATTGACAGTGTAGACATGGTATATGAAAATCATCTTCTGGTGAGAGTTGGGAATAATGTAATCTCCATGACATCAACTGATGAAAACTTCTGTTTTCAGTCAGGCTCCATGGGTAAAAACCACCCTAGAAGTCTAATGAACCTTTTAAGAAATTCCATTTCTGTGTTAATAATGATAGTTAAAACTAAGGGGTCTGTCTGGACTATTTTTATGTTCATAATGATGCAGAGAAGACAATTCAATTTTGCCTAGGTCTTAAAGTTTGCCAGATTTTTTTTATAACATTCAGGAGTGCATTGCTTTTGGCACTGAACTTAAAAAATTGCAGAATAGGTTTGGAGCCCATTTGGGTGTTAAATTGTTTTTTTTTTAAAAAATTAACTTTTTCCCTTTGCAAATCACCACCTTTTAAGTGGAGGCACAGACTCATGGCGATACTCATGGTTTTATATACTTTTCTTAGTATTCCCTCACATTCTCCTCAATGCATGCAAACCACAGTGATTCATCTTCAGCTGAAAAGGCTGCTTTAGGAAAATCTGGCTAACTCCTTCCCGATGATTTCAGTTGAGCTGGTTGCAATTTAACCAATTCATCACTCTTGGCTGAAGCACATGGTCAGGTCTTTAGTGCAGAAGAAGGCTCAAGTCTCGGCCGTAGGAGCTGAGGCTGAAGGGCTGGAGCCAGATGAGTGCTGAACAACTTAGCCAGTCCCACCTTTGCTCCAAAAACTACTTCTTAGGTTGCCCACCAGCTAGCTTAAAGCTGCCAGTTCCTCACATCTGCTGCCAACTGTGTCAAAATTACATTAGCTTATTTCCTATTAGATGATTCTAACAGTACTAGGCATGCAAGTTATGATAGGAGGTCTGAGCAAGAGGTATAATGTTCAAAACACAGATGAAAGGAAGACTGGCAGCTTGCAGCAAAAGGTAAGTGGCTGTATTCTGGGTTAATACAGTGCTGGAGATGTTGAAGGTATAAGAACTAGATGATCTTTAAGGTTCATTCCTACCCAAACCACTGTATAACTTTAGTCATCCCTGAGGGGAAGACTCTCTGTCTATCTTCAAGTTCTGAAGTTATCAAATCCAGAAAGGGCAGGCCCCTTTGTATGTACATCAGTCTTTCATGTGTTCATAGAACTACCAAAGCTATGAAGAACCCAGGGAGAGCAGTGATTCATGTATATTCCTCATACTCTGTACAGAGCTCAGCAACATTCAGCACATGTGATCAAACTCTACTGTGTTCAGATTTATGTTAATCATATGAGCCTATTTTTATTTCTAAGGTAATAAAAATAGAGAAGAATGGCATTTTGGCATTTCAGTAGTTATTTTTAAGACTGCTGTTTAACATAGTTAGAGATTACACATTTTCATTTTCAGAGAGAACCATGTGAAGTAATACAGCCTGCCTTAAGTCTAGCCTGTATCATTGCAGTATAGGCATTCTTACCTTCTAGACGGTGAACTTAAATTTGTCATTTATTTAAATATTTTACATAAAACAAGAAGCTTAATTAAGAAAGTGTAAAATCAAACATTACTTAAGGTTGCAAAGAGATAATATATTTACTTACTAAATAATTAGTAAAATTTAGTCACTAACACCATGAAATATACTGAGGTCACCATAAAAATAACTGCACTCCATAAATTATATCATACTATATTACATAATACTGTTAATTTTTAGTGTATTTTCTCATACTGATTTGTACACAGGCATTTTCTTTCACACAATGCAAAAGATTGATGCATGTTTTTTTGCCGGCCTGACACTAGGATGTTTTAGTTAAGTGCTCAGATTGTTTTTTTTCTAAAGAGTTTGTATGTGGTTTGGTAGCATGCTAACATGGGTGATTTTGACAGTATCCATCTTTTCCTGTGAAAAGGAACCAAAAAGACCATTTAAGTCCAGATGATGTGTTGTTTAGAAGAAATGAAATGCATCAAACTTGTTACAAAATTGCTGTTTGAAGAGTTATTGGCCTGCATCTTTAATACAAAAGATGTAAACCAAAAGAAGCATGCTGGGAAAGAGTACTTTGAAAGGAAATTTTCTCCCCAGTGTGGAATACATTGGATGCTCTAGGAAAGAAGTCTTTGGGAAACAGCTGCTTCTCTATTGTCTCTGCGACCATCATCACAGAACCGCTGATTTGTCTTTGAGGGATGATCTATATACATATTTATACATTTGTTTAGATGTACTACTTCCTTTGTTTTCTCAGTAGACTTATTATGTGATATTTTGCCAAGTTTCTAGGCTCATTGTGTTCCATTTACTTATTCATGTACCTAGTGTAATGGGATGTTCCTCCTGTTGCAACAAATAGAACTTCTGGAGAGAAGGCCAGACTCACACAGGAAAGGAAAGAGGCTTCAGACTCCCTAAAGATGAAACAGCATGCTCCATAGGGTCTAGCACAAAAATTCAGTGCTACAAAGCATGCATGGAAGAAGATCCAAGACATATTTTTTCAGGTGCTTGATATGAACCATATGCACTGGAACTAGGGCTTGTTTTGCATATGAACTACTAGTGTACACCAGATTAATCTTGTGTTATTGTGTTTGAGCCTCAGGGCTGGAAATGTGTACTATGAAGTGAACTTCAGACTTTCTTCTCTACTGGAAATATCTCTTCCCAATACCATTCATCATACAGTGTTGCATAAAACAGGGAAGGGGATTCAGAAACATGAAACTTAAATGAGCCCTATGACTAAAGAAGGTATCGGATGAAGCTTCTTGAGAAATCTTACTTTCAAAAAGTCTCTTATCCTGACTTATAAAGGGACAAAAGTGACCAAAGTGAGTTATCACACTGATCAGGCTGCCAAAAGAAGCTCTTTTAAGGGAAAACAGCTCTTTATATGCTCAAAATTTACTGCCACTGTTCAAACAGGTAAATTTACACCAATTAATTTCTATTCATGTTTCATCTTATTTTTGACAGAGTAAAAATGTGTAGCTGAAATACATGTATGCAGCCCTCTTGTGGGCCTTAATTACAAGAGTTGTGCTAATCACAGAGGCAGAACACCTGTATATGCACATAGCAATTGGAAGAGTAAACTCTTTCAGTAGATGAATCTCCTTTTTTTTGCTTTAACTGAAAATCCCTAATTATAGTTTTAATGCTTCATGGAAGGAAACAGAGAGAAATTACATCTTTTCTCAGTTTTATTCCTTTGCATGTAACAATTTTACCAATTTGAATTCCAACTCTACATTAGTTTGTGTGTCTTGTATTTTGTGAGAGTGTGTAAAATGTAAACTCTATTTTATTTCTCTGTAAATGTCAGGAGAGTATAAATCAATAATAGAGTGGTTACTGTGCAATTAACTCCTGTCACCCCTGTACCTTCACATTAGCATCACTGAGAATGATCTTACCCTTTAAGTGACCTCGGTAAAAGCAATAACATCCTTTTCTGCTCAAGTTAATTTTTAAAGTGAACTTAAAGCTCCTGAAAGGTTATAGATTGACAATCCTATAAAGTGAAGTTCCTTATTTGGTCATTGACTATGGGTAGGATGTAATTCCACAAATTATCTAGTGTTCCATCCCTGTCCCAGGAGGATAAGAATGGAGTCCGGTACTTCTTCCTTCACCCATTTCATTGAGGCATCACAACTTAGATGTCAGTTGTCAGGGTAGTTTCTGATGCAGTTGATGTTAGTTAGCAAGCAGAGTTGGAATTCCAATTCATTTTCATTTACTGTAATCGCTATTGACAGAAGGTAGATGGCCACCACAGACATGCAGTTGTAGGTCCTGTATCCTATCCCCTAAGCTGCTTCATTTGCAAAATGGCACCTAATAGCAGCTCAAAATGCATCAGGAAATCTTTGAAACAACTAAGAAAGTCAAATGCAATGTAATAACCTTCTGTCAAGCTGGTAGTAAGATTTTGCAAGCTAAAGCTTTGTAAGCTTTATGCATTACTGGGGAAAATGAAGAAAATTCAGCAAACAGGAAAGTGCAAGATAATTTAATTACTCTCACAAGTATATTTTCATGTATTGATTTTACATCATATGATAGTACTAATCAAGTCTGTGTGTATTTGCCAGAATTCTGAAAGGTAATGGCGCTCTGAGCCTTGCGACTACAAGGATTTTCACTTGTCCCCTCTGCCACAGAGCTCAGACAAAGAGAGAAATATCTCTGTCCCTCTCTCTCTCTCTCTTGTCTAAAAGGAAAATGACATAAAGTGTTCCAGGCCAGTCTGGATGGCACTTTGAGCAGCCTGATCTAGTAGACACTGTCCATTATCTTTAAGGTCCTTACCAACCCAAATCGTACTTTGAAAATATGCAAATCCTTCTCTATTTCAGAGCAGTATAGGGTACAATCAAATATAAAAAGAATATTAACTGTTTGGATACACTACCAGTAAGGGCCTCAGACAGGAAGCTGAGGTAAGACCATGCCAGGATTCACCTTTTGTTGGTTGAAGAGTTTTTCTTTCCTTGAATGTAGGTGCAGTGAAACATCTGAAGAGCAATTGAAATGGCCCCTGTTTCTGATGGATCTCTTTGTAGGTGTACTTCTGTATTTTTATGTTCACATGGACCATAGCAGACTGCACTAAAGGGAAATAAATTTCCCTTTTGTTCTTCATTAGTCAGTGATGTAGTTGGAACCAGCAAAGAGCTTGTCTTCTGCTTTCTGCCTAAGCAAAGAGTTTTGCCATGAACATTATCCTCTAATTTTATGGGGAAGTTGTGGGGTTTTGTCACTCATTTCAATCTTTTTGAAAAAAAAAATAAAAAGTACAACCAAGGGAGTATTTAGCAGGAGCAAGTTTAGACCCTTGGACTATGTCTATACTAAGAGATGTGCGTAAGACAGGAGTTAAATGTCCTACTTATTTTCCTGTGGTTTTATAGGAAGGGAACCTGAGAGGTTAGGCTGGAATGAGCTACAGTGCTATGTTTTCTATACCACACCTTACTAGACAATGAAGTGAGAAGAGCTAGAGGATATGTTGGATATACTATACATAGTCATAAGGCCTTGTAGTATTCCTATCGCAATCAACTCGTACTATTTTTTTACAGTGAGCTGTTCATTGCAGGTCTCTTAAGACTGAGCCTGGTCCTTTGCAATGTGACAGGGGTCACAAGATTTGGAGCAGGGGATGATGGAATTCTATTAAATGTTGCAGGGACTTAGGCATATCTTTCATTAAATGTGTTGAAGGATGTGTTTCCGGCCCTTGAGATAGTTTTTAAAAGATTTTCCCTTTGTCTTAATATAATATTTTCTTATCTTGGATAAGTGCAGTTACCTAGATTGGAAAATGCTCTAGTGTCAGGTTACACTGATGGTTTTTCTGTGGAATGCCTGCTTTTAGGACATTTGCATATGGGGCATCTCTTCTTACATTTAAATCCAACTACTCCCCAGTATGCTATCCCATTAATTGTACACTGGAAAAAGGAGAACACTGTGACCTGTGTATGTGTGGTAGTTAGTGAGAACCTAGGGAATTACTTAATGAATTAAATCACTTCAGATATTTCTTCTACATTCTTGAATACCCCACCAGATCCCATATGCCTGTAGAAATTGCTGTAGGGCTCAGGTGGTCCCTCATTAGCTATAATGTCACTTAATTTCTTCCATCTTTATGCTGGAAGTACCTTCAAATAAAGCTTGACAGCATAATTCTCCATGGCGATAATTAACAAATGAGGCAGAGGTGGGACAAGAAGCCACATGTGAGTGCAGAAGAAGTCCATGTTGGTGGCAGACATCACAGTGTTTACCCAGTGGCAGCAAGGTAGTGAACTCAGCTGTCACTGGCAGTATTCCCTGCAGGGACAAAGGTAATGTTAATTAAAATTCACTATGCACAAAAGGGCCATTCCTAATGAACATGTACTGATGAGATGTTTAGCTATGTCTCTTGCATCTTCAAATGCATTAGAAATACATTTCATGAAAGATTTCTATTCCCAGGAAGGGTTGTCAATTTTCCTGAAGGATTTCAGTCAGTACCACTGATTTCTATGTGGAACCACACAGTGACAGGCAGAACACACTGAAATAGAAAGTGTGAAAGTATTGATAGTATTACTGAAAGTATTGTGTTGATATTATTATTGAAAGTATTGTTATTTCACAAGAGAGATTCAGCTTGAGTTTCTGAGTGGTGTTGTCAGAACTCAGGTATCAGAAGAGCTTCTCCCTTCTTTTCAGTGGGTCATGGGAGATGGAAGAGATGGCCTCCAGTGGTCTCATCCATCCTCATATGTTCTATGAGTCTATGATAATTTCTGCATTACTGTGAAGGAAAACTAGTATGATAAATATGTATGAGCAGAAATGAGTTAATTTCATATGAAGTGTAATGTTGCCAAAGTCAATAGTAAGATTGCTTTTGCCTTCAAGGGAAACAAAATGACTTTTGTTTGTGGTGGAATGTGATTTTTTTGCACTGAATCCATTATAGAATGTACAGGCAAACATTAACATACAATTGTAACAATTGTTTATCACAACTCCACCCTAACACATAATGACAGACATAAGAATGGTTTAACTTACGAATCTTCTGTAAATACTTGCTCTGGTTCAGCACCAGGTCATATTGCAGCCGAAGAATCCTATTACATCTGTCTTTATCTTTTTTTTTTTTGCTATGGCTCTGAAGCTGTCCTCAGAGCAAGACCAGACCTGAGTCTTGCAGCACATTCTTGGAACCCACATTCCAGGGTGTGCCAATTGTGTTTTCACGGCAGAGATCTGCAAGGCTGCTCAGCATAACGCTCCTGCAGAGCAGCCTAGAGTAGTCACAGGCGAGACCCTATGCATGTGAGAAGGCAAGAAAACTTCATTTGCCTCTTCCAATGGCTAAAGGGGGCATACAAGAAAGCTGGAGAAGGACTTTTTAAAGGGACTGTGAAGTGATAGGACAAGTGGGAATGGCTTTAAAATGAGGGAGGGTAGGTTTTGTTTAAATATTTGNTATAATTGGGCATATCAGCATATCAGCTGGTATTATTTACATAACCAAATGGAATTAGGCACTTGACAGCTACCAAAATTCAGTGTATTCATGTAGCACCCGAGAGAGTCTGAAAATTCTAGCTGTGTGCCCTAGTATTCCTGCTCCACCCTGCTGAGTGTGCTGTAAAAGTCTAGACACAAGGATAGAACCTAAGCAGTGAAATGGGCTTGTTTATTACGGTTGTCAGTGTTTTAGACAGAATTTTAGGTTTCAGCTTTGCAGAAATAGCGTGAGGCCCGGCTGAAAACACTGTCACTCTTAAAGAAGATATACAAAGTCACTGTCAAATGGGGCGTTCTGATCGCTTGCCTTTCTCACAGTGAGCGCTAGATGGCCATCTGGCCTTTTTCTTCTTGCCGTGTCAAACCTTAATTATGATATAGCTCCTGTGGTGTTCTGAATGACTATAAGTAATATCACATTAGGAAATTATTCAGGAAAATTTAGCCCACCTTAGACTGATTGCATCAGGGTCAGAAATACACAATTTTTTATTGTACCTGATAACTACACCCTAGGGTCTATAAGAGATGTAGTAAAACTAATTTTAAAAAATATATTTTTACGAAGAAAAGTGAATTCTCTGATAAAAATCCCTAAGTGACATTTCAAGGTACATTCTGGTGTAACATAGCTTATTTCCATGAAGGAAGACTGCACATGGTATAAGTAAATGTTCACAATCTGTTTAGTGGCAATCCCTAAATTAAGAGGCATTTCATATCTATCAGACTATAAGATGATCTGAATACTGTGGATAATTTGCATTTGCAAAGCATGGGAGTCTTTGAGAAAAAAGTCACATTAAACAAAACTGTTCAACATCCTCACACACACCTCTAGGATGAGGTTTGCTTTATCATTTTACAATGCATATCTTCTTTCTGAACAACTGTAAATTCTTCATATTTATTTGTAGAACTTGAATAATTGCAAAGGATTTGATAGAAATCATTATTTTTCTCACATTTCTCACATAGAACTAGTATAATTCTCTTTCATTGAAAAGGCAATATGGTTCCTAAATTCCTAGTAACAAAGAAAAATAATAGTTCTTCTGTTTTCAACAGGGCCTTTGACTTCCACAGGTTGAACCAAGTTTTTAGCCATTATTTTCTTATCCCATGTTTTCACTGTCTCTGATAGAAACAGTAGGAATTTTCCATCATCTGGTTTTGGTTCCTTTTACAGTAAGAGAGAACCTTTATGAAAATGGTAGATCCATTGCCCACTGAAATTAAATGCAGAAATGATTAAAAAAACCTTATATATAGCCTGGAAATACCCAATAAGTTATAAAATAATATCTATCTCTAGAATTACATCTTAAAATCGTCTTTCTCTCTTACAATTAGACTTTCCAGAAAACAACAATGCACTGTTTATGTATAGAAAACCTACTGTAGATTCTGGAACAACCTATTGAATTTCTTTGATATTACCTAGATCACTGCACAAACCAGAATTGTTTAATAATGAGAATTATTAAGTTCTCTGAAATGGTGTTAAATATTATCCTTGCTTATATGTACATGTTTTGTGACTTCTTTGGCTGCAAATTAGTTTAGATAGATTTTTATTGGCAAAGTAACGTAAATTCTGGCATTACTATGTGGGATTAAATATTAATTTCTTATTTAGGATACTACTGGATACCTATATGAAATTCTGTCAAGATGTGAGATCTTTATGTTCTGCCCAAGGATTTGAGACACATATTCTAAACAGTTTTCTGGATTTTAGGCAGATGGCTTGTCCTTCGTTTATGTTAGCCTTGAGTGGTAGATCTTTATTGGCCATAAATTTCTGGCACTCTTATAGTGCAGCTGCTTCATGTTTAATATTTGGATGGCAGAATGCTCAATAGTATTGAAAGCCAAGGAATTGGATTTGAGTTTAATGCACTGCTTATTACTCTCAAAGAGCTATTTATTTCAAGGGGGATCAACTATGTATGAGGGCTCTTATATCAAACAGATGAGCAGTTCTTGCTGTAGATAGGACAAATCCTTCTTTTAAAATCTTCAGGGCATATACAATGCTACCCGAGGTAGTTCCCATTACCTTCTAATGGGTAGGTCTGGACTCTTGTATTTGGCTTGTTCTCAAAATGTGTTTGGCAGCTGTGAGTGGCTTTCAGTCAGATTCCAACACATTTCAGCAGGCAACCCTAACCTGGTCCTTTTTCCATGCTTATTCTACTTATAGTAGAAGGATGGCCTAGATGGCCTCCTGAAGTCCCTCATACA
>VZTT01056276.1:26817-37697 GCA_013400855.1 Buphagus erythrorhynchus
TGTTGTTCCACAGAAGTACCCTAGCAGAGCTGGCCAGACTATTTGGTTTTAATTGCATGTTTCCAGCTAGTTTCTACAAATGTTAAATGACAATGTGCTGTAATTTTTTATACATCCAAAGATCGTAAAATATAATATACAATAAAAAAGATTTTTTTTCTTCTGTGTAGCAAGTTATATTTTGTCGTGTCAGTATGGAAGATCTCTGCATTCAGATTATATTTCTCTATTTAATATTTATTGTTAAAATTAGTCAGTTTATTTTATGGTCTATTTCTGTTTGCAGTATTCAGCTTAAAAATATAGACATTTACCTTGATATATTTTAGAGGTCATGATATTTCTCAGCCATAAGCATTTAAAAGCTTGACATTCCAGCTTTTCTGAAGATAAAAAGATCAACTTTTTAGCAATATCTGTGGCAAACTAAGGTCTAACAGACTGTAATCATATATCAATGTAAGCTCATACCTAGCCATTTCTAATAGGAAGTATATAGATACAAAACAAGGAACAAAGCAGCACTGGAGAGGAATATTGGCATTCAATCTACCAGTTATTCAAACATTTACAATAAAATTTCCATCTTCCTCCTGTCAGACATAAATAACCCTGGGTTTTGGAGCATGATTTTTAATCTAAATAATTTTCTCGATCTGCTTCACAAAGCAGCCTCATGAAGAATTCTGTGGGCATAACTGATATGACACCCTGAGACACAGGATAGGGAGAAGTACTCAGAGACAAAGGGGATGGGGATGAGAGCTTTAAAAGTATCCATCTCCTCTAATAGCACATACTGGAGTGCTTGAACATACTTCATTCAAGGGCCTTATAAAATATTAATGATATTATAGGTTAAGCTGCTTGTGGAGCAAATAATACTCTCTACGAAAAAAAGCTTGTAGTAAGAACATGAGCACCATTTTCCTTAGTCATGGGTACATAGGCCATGATGTTGTATCCTCTCTGAAACAGAAAACACTGATGCAGACTTTCTTCCACTGCTTGCAAGGAATGTGCTGTGTCAAAGCAGTTCTACATTCACATATGAGGTGTCTGTCACACACTATGCTGAGCTGTCAGTTTCCCAACACGACCTTCATAGAACATGCAAGCTGTGTCACGAGACAATTTCCACTATATCTCTTAAGAACTGACGTACAATCCCTTTTCACTCCCCAAGAATTGAAAGTTTTTGTATCATATAAGGTGCTATGACCAAAACTGAGAAACTCATGGCCAACTGACAGGAGGAGGGAAAAGACCCTGTGTCGTAGTGATACCAACTTATCTTATTGACTCAATCCCACCATCATGTTTCTGGGAAATAAGTTTTTCTTAAGATTTCCTTCTTGAAAGACCCTCCACTAGACTTCTATGTCTTTCAGCAGTAAACTGAATTAATTTTTTCTACTGAATTTATGTTTATAAATTATTATTTATGCCAAATTAAAACCATTTATACAAGAATAGACAAACTCTACCTTTCTTTTTTCCTATATCTTCAGATGCATGCATTCTTCCTTGGAAATCTGTAGGGTTTCAGAATGTCCTCATACATCACTCACAGGATAAAACATCCATAACTGAGCTACGGTTAAAACATCCCTCAGAGTAGGAGAACTGGAGGAAAAGCACTGCAGCATCACAACACTACCTCTTGCCTTACAAGTTTTGACATTTCCTCCCCAGTTATTTATTTTTATCATAATTTACCTTTCAGAAACCATCTTCAACTGAAACATCCCTGGGCCACCTACTCATTCTGAAATATGTCCATCAAGCAATATACTCTTTCTGCATATTCAAACTGTGTATTGGTTTTAAATCTTGTTTACATTAATTGCTGATTATATTAATTGTTATAGATTATATGTGTGGATAAAATTCATGATAGTGCCAAATATAGGATCCTAGAAAATTCAGGCTGGAAGGAACCCCAAGAGAACTCTAGTCATACCTAGCTCAAACTGGGTTCAGTTGAGTGGTCAGACCATGGCTTTTAATCATTTGGGTCTCGAAAACCCCCAGAGATGGAAACTGTACCTTATTGGGCAGCCCATTTCATACCATGATGTTCACAAGGCAATGATTTTTTTTCCTTCTGCCCTGCATGTGCCTTTCTTGTTTCAGCTTGTGTCCATTATCTCCCATGTTCCAGTCCTTCACAGCTGCAAAGGTCATTGCTCCATATTCCTGCTGATCTTGTTGGGAGGATGCTATTAGGTCCACTTGAAGGTAAAGTTCTCTTCTCCTAGGATATTCTTCCCATCCCTTAACTATGCTATATTCTCTTGCTGTCAAAGCCAATTAAATTGCAGGAAACCTCTGTCATAGGCAAATCTACCTGTTGACCAGGAGTGGGAACTGAGTAAAAATAGGAGGCCAGTGTGTCAGCCTTCCAGAAGGAGAATGGCTAAATGCCTCAGGTAGAGGCTGCAAGTCCTGTTGTGGAGAAGGAAGAGACTCTACAGAAAGTCATGGCTGTTTGGAGCATTTATGAAAATATCATACTCCTCATAAGAACAGGTTTGAAGAAAGGGAGTGAGAAACATGCTGCAGAGAGTGCTGTTTTTGCTGTTTTTGTTGTAACTTTTGCTTTGCTGTATCTCATGCATTAACTGTCACAGAGTGGGCACAGACCATCACACATTACTGACTGATGACTATCCTTTGTGACAGTGCTCTGGTCTTTTTTGAAGCCCTTTATCATTTTGGGCTCCACAACATTTGTGGTATTTGATATCATGATTTAATTATTTTCTTTGTGAAAGCACTTGTTTGTATTTAAAATAATTTGTTTGCATGCTGCTTCCTCTTTGCTTGTAAAAGTTTAATCATCATTCATTTTAATAATGCTCTATTACAGCCTTTCTTAACTGTCTTTTCCCAGTTGAAGAGTCCTAGTTTACATAATTTCTCTTTCACTGGTGAATAATACTGATTACATTTTCTTTCTAGTTTTTCTAGTGCTGCTGGAACCTATTCACAGTGAACATACTCTTCAAGATGTTACACCAATGCAGACTTGAACAGTGATTCTTATAAATAAGAATATTCTTATACAATAAACTTCCATTTTTAAAGGTTGATGAAAAACTCAATTGCACATCTTTTTTGATAAGCAAATCTTAAAATTCCCATCAGCTGGACAATGCTATTTTCCCTTTCCATTAGTGTTCCAAGTTTATTCCTTTGCAAACTGCCTTGATTAATTCTGTTATCTCTGCTCAAATGAATGTTTTTGTGTGTGTTCCAAAACTCACTTTCAGTTTCACAATCCAAACTCCTTAGGCATGATGGATGACTCTGTGAGAAATTATCAATCTCATTTTTTTAAAACCTTCTTCTAAATTATTTCTACTTAAGCTATTGTAGAACATGAATATGACAGGTTTTGCCTAGGATTTTGTCTTTAAGTTCCTTTTGTGTTACCCAAAATGATTCTCAAGCAAATTCAGTGGTTTTATTCATACTGCAAAACAAAATGGGCTTTTGATATTTTATTAACTATTTTTTTCTAGAAAAGATTCTTTAGCCTCAGTATGAAGGCCCTGTAGCTCTGAGCCATGCTGCTTCCAGGCAAACAGATCTTCCCTAGAAGCCCAGCCTTCGGTGATCTATGGCAGTTTTTAGATAGATGAGCCTCTCAAACATTGAAACATTACAGCTGAATGTCACCTATATGGCTTGCAAAATGTTACACTACCAGGCACTGGGCTGTTTCAAGCAGAACTTCCATTACCCTCGATATCTAAAAATAAACAATAATCGAAAAAATAAACAATAATCGAAAAATAAACAATCTGGACAACTACCATTGCATCTAATCCAACTCTAAGAGAGCAAACTCTTGAGCTACAGAGGATTTTGGGGCAGCTAATGAGGCCCTCAACCTTCTCACAAAAATACTGATCCACAAAGACAGTTCTGACCTTGCACTCATGCAAAACTGCTGCATTTGCTCTGTGGCTGTTTTAATTAATGAGCTTACTGGGTCTTATCATGTGAAATGACAAGCAGAATGTAATTTGTTTTGTCTAAAAACTGAACGTCCTCACATATTTTTTTTAATTTTATTTTTTTTAGAAATAATAAATCTAGTTTAATCTAGTAGAGTTTAAAAAAAATTCAACAATGTCATCTGATAATTTATTATTTTGGGAAGGTTTGGATACAATTTTCACAGTCAGTCAGCTAGATCTGAATTAGTTTTACCAAGAGACTTGCAATCACTCAGTGGAATATCCACTTGGGAGCAGCAAAAATTATTAAAATACCCAGTAAAACAAAAGGTCCCATTCCTTCAAGGACAGAGGAAAAAAAGACACTTAAACTTGCACTTGACCCACTTCCACCTAACTAATAAAATGAAATACAAATACACTCCAAATAAAAATGGAGTTAAAAATAAGGATATGAATATATAAAAAAAGGAAATTAATAAAATGCGTTTTTAAAATTTCTAGCACTATGAGAATAAACAAAGAAAAAACATCAAGAGCTCAGCTCCACAACTTTTTAAAAAGTCCTCATGATGTTAAGAAAGTGTACTCAGTGTTACAACTCCTGGTTTATTTTTTCATAATGTAACTGACCTATGGGAAACTCCCAGGGGATGAAATAGCTTCTGCTGCACTTGTTGTTTCTTTTATAGTCAGGAAAAGAAGCATTATAAAATGCCATAACTCTGGGCTCAGAAGTTTGCTGCTCTAATTAAAAAGTGAATGTTCTCAACGTTTTGCCAAATAAAGCTCTTTTATAACAAATAACCTTTTGATGGGGAAACCACACTGTTTGGACACCAAAAGGTAATTTTAAGGCTTATCTTGAGTGTGTGCCATGGTAAATATAGGCTAGAACTTCTTGCTTTTCCTCTCTTTACTGAGGAATCAAACGTATTTCAGCAAACAGCTTGTACAAATATTCTACTGTAAATGTAACCGAAGTTTGGGGTGACAAATTCTCTTCTAATGACATTTTTGGAAGGATTACACACACTCCTACATTAGGGAAATGGTTGTATAGGATAATGTTGTGGCACATTTTCTAATATTAGCATAAATTTGCACTGCTTTTGTTTAACTGCCACAGAAAACCTCCTTTTCATCTGACTTCTTTTGGCCTCACTCTAATATCTTTTCTGCTTAGTTATTTTTTTTCAAGTTTGAGGTTATTCAGACAAGTTTCATTTGAACTGAGCAGCTCAGAAAACTCAGTAACTATAAGGGATTTTAAAAACACACAAAATGTAGATGTTGATAACTATGGGCTCAGTCCCAGTCTTACTAATGTTAGTTTAACAGTCTTATAAGTAACTGCAGTGTCAGTCCATAGACAGAGTACCCACAGGCAAGACAGTAGTGGTGACATAAGCTATAGCATCCTAGTTTGCAAACCTTGGTAAGGGGAAGGTGGAGGTGAGGGGGGAGAGGGACAGATGGCTTTCCTCTACAGTTCTGCACTCTTTTCCATCAGCTTTGGAGTATGTGTTTAAGGTATGGACGTTCAAATCTAATGCCATGTGAGTTACAATGTAAATGGAGCATCTCTCTTGATTTATTTATTTTATTTTTTTTTTGTTTGTATCCTGAGATGGTATAGTTTGATTTAGTTCACTCCTGAACACTGAATTTCCATTAGTAAATAAGCTGAATACAAAGTTGTCTTGAAAAATTGCAGAGGGTCTCTTGTGGTCACTGGAAGGCAGGAACTGACATTATGTTTTGAGAAGCATTCGGTAGCTTGCAGATTTTCCTCTGAAGTTAGTAAAAGTGAGGAGCAGCTGGGCCACTAATACAACAATACACCACCAACATTGTCAGGGCGAGCCCTCAGATGGGGCGGTGGTAAGTGCTGCGACCTTCCAGGGAAGCGCCACAAGAAGAGGGAGCGTCCCTGCAAGCAGGTACATCCCTGGGTCGCTCCTGGGGAAGAGAGATTTCAGCTATTTTTAAAAAAAAAAGCGATCAGCTCTTTGTTTCAGCAGGCAAGGGATGGAAGAGATGGGAAGCCGGCATCTGGGGTTCTGAAAGCGAGGTTTATTCTTGGCCCAACGAAGGGTCCAGGACAACAGGCTCAGAAAATGGAGGCGGGCAGGATATAGATATAGATATAGATATAGATATAGATATAGATATAGATATAGATGATATAGATGATATAGATGATATAGATGATATAGATATAGATGATATAGATAGATATAGATAGATAGATATAGATAGAGATAGATATAGATAGATATAGATATAGATATAGATATAGATATAGGGTAGTCCGAGGGGCGGGGCAGAGCATCAACGAATGGTCTGAGGGCTCAGGGGCGGTACAAGGGGGAAGGACCAATGGGGTACAGATTATTAACAAACGAACGAAAGGCATGCTGGGGGTGAGCTGCAGCCTCACATGACAAAGAGGGAGTGCCTAAGGGCTCTCCCTCCAGGGGCGACATATAGATGCTCCTGTTGGGAGGCTTTCTGCCTCCACACGACATCAGCTAGGTAACCCCAGTTCATGGCATTGTCACCCACCCAAGGTCTTTATCACCTACAGTGGGGCTCTTTCCTTTTGTCAAGGAAGATTTCTGCGGTCCTTGCAAGCATGTACTGTTATTCCTAGAAACCTGAAAGCAGTACACAGCATGTTGATTTGTCAACTTGGGATATACACGGTAAAAGATAAGAAGTTGAGGTAGCAAATATTGTGATATCTACACATCTTTATATGCTATTGTATTTCACAGGCTATATTAAACTTCTAATGTCTTATTACCATGACAAGTATTGAAAACAGTACAGATCTGCAGGTAATCCATATTTATGACAAGTTTTCAGTGTGAATGAGGAATAGCAAGCATAAGCCATTCTCATTACTGTATTCTCATTGTCCTCCATAGATGTCATACCTAGGGCAATCTGTTCAGTTATTTTTTTAAAAGAATTATATTTCATTTTATTAGATGTTCTTGAGCAGACCAGTTATCTGTGTTAGCCACTTCCAAAAACAAATGTAAATTATCCTTGCTCAGACAGTTCAAGAAATGCATGTCAACAATGAATAATAGTTAGGAGAATTTATGAAATATCTAAATGCTTTAGAAAAATTAAAGCCACTCTGCAGATTCTGGTTTTACAGATTCTGTTTTGATGTGTATGCAAATTAGTGTACAGTACGGCAGTTATAATGCATGTTTTTTTAATGAACCACAGAATATACATATGAACCATAATTAAAGCTCTTGGGAACAGCATTACCTAAATCTAATTTGCTGACATGCTGTCATAAGGTCAAGTAAGTCTTTAAAGAAAAGAACTCTAGTAACCTGAGATCAGAGACTTCCAGATTTTTTTTTCCACCACTGCTTATTCATGCACATGTTCAGCAGAAAAAATAACCCTTTTTGATAATTCACAGGGCTCTAAGCCCTGCTGTTACCATCTACTGAAGCCATTAAGTACTACATTATAAATGAATACACATTTCTTATAGTACGACTGGCTTTGTCTTTTTATTTGTCCTTCACAGAAAAATAATTTTGAGGATTGCAGCAAGATGAAGAAAACAAGTTCTATAAACTATTAGGTCTTCCTTGCACTTGCACTTCTTTACTGCCATTTCTATATAAAATTATTCATATAGCTCAGTTTATTGATAGCTTCCTCAGCATAAATTGCTGTTTATTTGAGTTCGCAGGTTAATTATAACAAAAGGATACTGGCACCTATTACAATACAGATGGCTGTTCAGCACAGTGGCAATGTTTTGGCAGAAATTATTTTTCTTCTGTAGTCTAATAGAGTTAAAGATCTTTAATTTAAAAAAACAAAAACAAAACAACAACCCAATGAAATGTATTTTTTTTTTTTTTAATTTACTGTGGGGTGTTTTTGCCCTAACAACTCTCTTGATAAAGTCTGGGAAGTTCTTGTTTGGAGAACATTAAGGTCAAAATTCTAAAAACATATGGAATTTTCCATAAACAATACCACAGAGGTTTGCAGTTCAATTTAGGAGTTGAAAAGTATAGTATAGATTGCAATTATGCAGATATACTGCATGCTAAAATGATTATGATTATGTTAAAAAATGCTGAGGTGGCTAACATCTAAAAATATGACAATAATAAAAGTTTATGATTTGGGATTAGGACTGATTCCAGATTATGACAGCGAAGAAAATAAATGGATACTTCTGTTTTACTATGGATTCATTTTCAGCAGGAAGGTTTGTTTCTTTTCTTTTAATTCTAATGTTACACAGCACAATGGATTTATTCTGATTTGTCTGGAATACCCTAAGTCAATATTTGCCATTTCACTCTTTTGAATAGGGCATTTGTGGACAGCTTTGAACCTCGTCTTGATGGTTTTCTTTTCAATAATTTTAATTTATTTTAGATGCTTCAGGTGAGTCTAAATTCTCACTGTGCTTGGCATTCCACAGACGACAAGCAAGATAGACTCCCTTCATCATGGAACATGCAATATGAGTAGTAAAGGTGGAAGAAGAACATCAAAATAATCTAGCCTTATTTTGAAGAAGAGAAAGGTCCATGAAAGTGATAACTTTTTAATTCGGTGCTCATAAGTTACATTCTAACATCATGAAGTATATGTCTGTTTTTAAAACAAGCACTTGAGTTTCCTGAATTATAAAAGTAATTCCTAGTTAATAAAGTGAATTATAAACTCATGTAGTATTCTTAAACTTAGTATATGAGGAACTCATATTTCCCTTACATTTATAAAGACACAAAGGAGAGACTTGTTTCTTTGATTTATTATTTAAAGGAAGACGTTCTTTAGAAAAATAATTCACTGTAATTAGAGATTCTTTTTTTTCATTTATTTTTTAAAGTTACAAAATAGTTGCTGCTTTCTGGATTTATTGTTGTGAACTCAGTCTTAATAAAATCTTTCATTTCTGGAAATATCTTTTAATTCCTGAAATTCCTCTTCCTTACACAACCTTCATTTTTATTTTGAAATGGTAAAGTATGAAAAAAGTCTATACTTAAACAACATTGAGAAAAATATTTTGATAGGAACAAGTTTTGTGATATACTTAGTTAATATGGAATTGTCCTTCTTGCTGAATATCTGAGAAAAAAGAGCATATTTTGTGCAAAATGTTGAGCTACATTTTAAATCATTACATTTCTAAATAAACTATCTCTTATGTTTCTTTATCTTCATCTATATATTTGTCTCTTCATTTTATGCAAACCACTCTCCTTATAATTCATTTTCACTGCATTGGATGCCCAGCAGCTCCCTGTTGCACCCAGAGTTCAAGCAGTCACGGTCATGCTTTCATCCCTCATTTCTGTTACTCCTCTTTTTTTGTGTGTGATTTGTGTTCTGTTGTCCAGCCCTTAGCCCCCTCATTTTTTTCCCTCAGCTCATGTTGCCTCCTACTAATCAGAGGTCATTTTCCATTTGGGAGTCATTCAACCTCCTACATCAAACCTCTTATCAAAACTCCCATTTAACAGTCTTTTGTCCACTTTTAATCTGTTCATATTGAATGTAAGTTTTTTAAAAAATTGTGCTTTGCAAATTACGCTCTTCTTAACATAGCTTTCTCCACTCATTTTATTTTCTACAGTCTTTTCTTTCTGTTGTCTCCATTTATTTTCTGCTGTCATTTTTCATTATTTCATCTCTTTAATTTGATGCCTGATCTAGCTCGACTTATATAAGCTTCCTACTGAAATTAATAACGCTTGCAAAAATGAAATACTTCCATCTGGAACCTCGCTCTTTTTCACTGTGTAAACCCTGCCCCCTATTCAAAGTGTTCAGGCACAGGACAGTACAGCTTCAGTTTTAAAGATGCTTACATAACTTGAGGACAGACAGATCAGAAGGCTGACTTGTTCAGCCCAAATAAATTTACCCCTCATTCCAGTTTTGTGTTCTTGAGATGGTTGTCAGAGGCTTATTGGTGGTTTGGTGAACCAGAGGAACCAGGCAACTGAACCTTCACAAAGGATATTCTCAGGAATTTCTGAATAATTTATTTTTCTATCCAGCATAAAGGGATCTGCAGAGACTTCTGTGGAGGAGCCCAAGTGACCAGGGCCAGGAGAAACAGGGAGCAGCACCCTACAGTTTTACATGTTTGCTTATTTTCTTTAAAAACACTGACCATGGACACTTGCTGTTCTTTACAGTTGTAACACTGGCTCCTTTTGCTGCATTTGCCCTTGAAGAATTCAGTCAGAGGATAGTTGGTCATTAGCTTATGTATGACCTCATTATCTCTGAGAGAGGTAAAAGTCCAGAAAAATGGACAAATTAGCCATTGTAATGTAGATGTTTTCCAGGCAGGCATTCAGCACATTAGAATAAGAAATTGTCATTAATCATAATTTCAGTTGTTGTGTGAGATCACTGGTCAGAAAAAGATCTCTTGTATGATTATGACTGCTTCAACTATTGATTTGGCTTTTAGGCTCAATCCAAAATCCATTTGATGAACTTACTATTTACAACCAGATCCTAACATTAGAATTTATTGGAAGAGTTTATGAGTAGAGGTATACAATTCTGAATACAAATAGAAAAAGAAATCACAGCTTAGGAGTGTTCAGTTAACCACTGTGAATAATTTTCTCTCTTGACTTCTTCATATATTATCAATTAATTCAGAACAAAATCTAAAATATGCTTAGTACAAAAATTGTTTCAGTATGGGTCTGAGGACAACATGCTTGAATGGTGAAAAGAATTGTGAAAAGCACAATGAGAAATGAGTAGGATATTTTTCATTGCCTTCAGAAAGGTTCATATAAGTTCCAAGATCAGGCTCATCCTTCACATATTTGTGAGTGAGATGAGGCTTACTTATGTGAGTGTTTTACTTAATACTTC
>VZTT01056277.1:22487-32591 GCA_013400855.1 Buphagus erythrorhynchus
CGGAGCGGGGTGAGTGCTGCGGAGGGCGCGGGGCGGGCGCGGCGCGGGCGGGGATGCGCGGAGGCATCTCTGCCTCTGCCCCCGCTCGCCCCCCGCTGATCGAGCGGGTCCGGGGGGCTGCGGTGCGCGGGCGAGGCCTGCAGCGCTCGCCGGGCTGCGGAACGGGGAGCGAGCAAGGTGCAGCCGCTCTTCCTTCTCCTCGGGCCCCTCGACCTTCACAGCCGGCTGGCTCGGGGGCGGGCGCTGCGCCTTGCTCTGCTGCTTGTGCTCTTTTGTCCCTTCCGCCCCCTTAAAGGAAAGAAGCACGAGTAGAATTGCGTACCGAAGGTCAAGAATCGCTCACAGAATTGTGCCTCTGCATTATTTACAGCTGAACTGCTGCTGTTTTCAGATACAGGAGCCCCTGCATGCAGAAATAGTTTTCTAGCCGTCGCAGAGGGACCTGCGAATACTGACTCAGTTTCTTCAGCGTTGGGGATTATGGATAGCTTTTGGCAGTATTCTGCTGTTTAAAATTACTAAAATATTCCATTATGGTTTTTAGCAAGTTTGGGATCTTGGTGCCTCTTTTGGTTTGCATCTGATGATTTTGAAACTTCATCTATAGGTGAAGCTTTTTCAGGTAAAATTAGGGAAGAGTTAGGAAATTTCCAAAGAAATTGAACTTCTGTTAAAGAATGGGAGCCAGGGTTCATGTTCTCTCTCTCTCTCTGACTTCAGGAGAAGTCTCCGTGTGGACACTTTTTTCTGCCTTGCAATCTGTAACCTTATTTGAACCTTTCAGTCCACTGAGATTAAGTCGTGGGTGTAATGGTTTTTGCAATCAGGAAAGCAACAGCAAAAAAAAAAAAAAAACCAAAACAACAACAACAACAGCAAAAAAAAGTTAAAACCAAACCAAACAACAGTTATGATGACCAGTTTGCCATATGTGCCTACTTTACTGCTATGTGTACACAATTGTATGTACTGTTTGTAGTGCCCTGCCTTCTACCTGTGCTGGAATTACTCTGGGTTTAAACATGTTCGTCCTAGTAGGGCTCTTTTGGAGTTACCAGAAGAAGCCTGGAGGAGGGAGTGTTGTCTCCAAACCCAGGGACTGTATTCACAAAACTGTGCCTTCTCTGAGGCACTGTAACCTGTTTGAACTGAGTCAGAGCAACCTGTGATGACAATAAGAAAATTATATTAAGCCATTAAGCTTATTTCTCTGGTTTTTAATGAGCATCATTGCAAGGGAGGAAAACCAGGATGATAAAAATCCTAATAGAAGCCAAGAGTTTTCAGCTTTTAATGTGAACTACGGAGTGAAGACCAGATGACTGTATGAACAGACAGAATGGATAGAATTTAAATTTCTCTTGAAGTAAAACAAAAGTTTCTGTCTCTTGCATGAATGAACTCCCACTTGCCAGCGGATTGAACTGCGTGATGGATGATAGTAGTGGAAAGTAGGATCTCTGGATCTAGTGCAAAAAATCCCATACCAGGCAAAAATCATCTGTTCATCTTTTGTTCAGTTATAAACAAAAAATTCATACTGGAACTTGGTGCCTGTTCTAGAGCACTGGACAGTGCAACAGTATGCCAAGGAAGCATTAATGTGATGAGGCACATGCATTTATATATGTGGTGCCCCATGTTTGATATGTGGGTGCTTAAAATCCCAGTGAAATATCCAGCTGCTGCAGCAGCCTCCAAACATTTGACTAGTTTAATCCAGAGTCCTGGCTAAGGGGCAGGACCAGGATGTGATACACAAGTTTTGCCATGGATATTAATGTATGTTAACATGGCACTCCGACTGTTTGTGGAACACAGGTGAGAGCTGGTGGGAGTAAGTGAGCTTGCACGTACCAGAGAGCAAGATCAGATTGGAAGGATTTGCCTGGAACTGGTGGGAACTCCTGTTGTTCCTCTCTGCTGCAGCTCACGCCTGAGCTCCTTGCTGCTTCACACATTCTGTCTCCTGTAACAGATTACCAGCTGCTTTTGTAGAAGTAATTTGATCCTAATCTTGCAGTGTGCTCTGAGGATTTTATTTATACTCCAGCCAATCTTCTTTGGGATAGAATAATGAGATTAGTATAGCAGAAATTAATACAGGTTAAATATTCTGGTTTTAAATGTGTACTTGATCAATATTATTTCTTACCGTTGTTGCTATAATACTGAAAAGGAAAAATGTTTAAACTTCCCACTCTGTCTGCTGTGATAGACTGTAAACTGAATGCAAAATACTTTTTTCTTTAAATAGCTCCGTAGAAAGGATTCTCAGAATGAGCGCTGTTGAGGCAACATCTGCAATATTGAAAGGCAAGAGGTTAAAACCAAGACTTTTACCTTTTCTAAAAGCTACATATTTTTCTTCATAACAGTTTCCTAAGTTATTTAAAATTTTCCTTGGGAGAGGAGAGGTAATTAAGCAACAAGGCAGTATATGACTTACATTTGTTTGAAACACATTTCTTTCCTAAGTCTTTAAAATTTTGTTGATTTCCAGAGTTGGGGTGGTTTAGTGCTCCTTCTGCCAGGGCCAGAAATAGCATTTGTAGGACATAATTTGTTTTGTGTTGTCTGGATGTTGTATGTTGTGAATGATACTCAAGTCAAGGTTGGTGGTTTATTGTTAATCTGCAGAGAATTGTGGATTCTTTACTTAAAATTTTGAACCATATAGCTTTCCCTCTGCCTCAGTAAAAATGAGTGCCTGCTCTAATAACTTTCCAATATTAGGCTGGGTACTTAATTGGTATATCTTTGAATAACCCTGTTTTAACTCTTACAAAACTGTCATTTTATTTCACACACTTCTTATTTCCCAATACTTCCATACCAATGCAAGGACAGCCAGACTGGTAGAACTGGTGTGTATTAATTGGGAGTTGTGATAACCACAATATGGAAATAGGAGCTGTGCTTTTGCCTGTTGGTCAGCAGAATGTTGTTGATAGGTAGGCTTTTACAACTAGTTCTGTTTTTCTTTTTGAACTATTCCTTTTCTCCAGATGTACCTGGCAGTTCTGCCTCTGTAAGAAGCTTAGTGTTGCCACCAAGATCAACATTCAAGAATAAATACCCTTAAACTGTGTGTAAAATGACCAAAGGCATACTGGCATCATCTCCTCATGGCATCATGTGATGCTCATGTTGTTCCTTGATTCTTCTGGGAGTGAGATTGTCACTTGCATTCTTCAGAAAGGCTGTGAAAAGGGACAGATTCTGGTAGTGACTGCACACCAAGTGGCTTTCAGAGTTATTGTAAGAACATAGTAGGTAGGAGAACTGTTTTCTAGTCACTAAATGACAGTGATGGCTTGTCAGTTGTAGGCAGCTCAGTTATTGTATGAAGCTGGGTAAGGCTGGAACTGTAAAATTGAGGTGTGGTCTGCAGTGCCTGTGCTGTGTAGGTATGTTTCCCTAGTCATGCATGTATCATTAAAACTCCACAGGCAATGCCACTGACACCTTGGAATGCTGCACCTGTATGGAGGGCTCAATTTTGTGTATTCAGCTGTGGGATCAGTGCTACTTGGAGAGATAAAAATCTTGAGAATGAACTTCCTGTGAACATAGGCTTTCCAAGATACCAGTTGGTGTCTGATTCAAAGCCCTCCTGCTTACTCTGTGGTTTGACTGAGATAGCTGTGAGTTTACAAGCACTTTTATTTTACTTTGTAGTGAATAGCATGATGCTTCCTAAGTAAATTTCAGGAGTTCACTGATACTATTCTTTGTCTAAAACTGTCCTCTGTTTGAACTTTGAATCATCAATACTTCTGTTTTTATTGGAGATCATTGATGACAGTGCAAAAAGTCATGCCGTATAGTCATCCTGCTTATAGTTGACCAGCTAAGAGGCTTATTGATAACCCAAACAGATTAGCTCAGAGATAATTCTTAGATTCAATTATGTTGGCAGATTTGCTTTAGTTAAATCAGTGGCCTTACTGGAGCTGATTCTTTGCCTTATCTTGTGGCTTCTCTGGACAGGATTGTCTAACCTTGCTGTCCATTAGATGCAGAAAACCCAAGTGAGACTGCTGCTCTATAACTGTTGTATTTTCTTGTGTGCATATTTGGGGTTTTTTTTGGTAATGATACTGATAGATTAATATGTTAGAGCCCTGTTGGTTTTGCTTGTTTTTATAGCAGAAGTTCAGAACACTGTAGCAGGGTATTAGGAAGAAGGAAGGAAATGTGGGAAGAGCTTGGTTTGAAAGCCCTTGCAAAGTTTCATTATTGGTTTGTTTTGACATTAGACCATGCTGCTGCCCAGCAGAGCAAATTTTCCCATGACTGTGGATTCCCTCTTCTATCTCCTTCCATATTATGATGCTTGGAATCGAGTCCTTGATGCAGGCAAGAGCTGTTTTTAAGGTTGATTCTCAGACTGTCCATCCTGGGCAGCTGAGCAGCTGTTAGCGGGGAGCAAAGGAAGCAATAGTAGTAAGTAGATGGGACTTTTGTGTTATGAGAGAATAGTCTTTAGTGAACATGAGCTGGTTTTGAAACTGCTGCACTCCAAGCTCTGGTATAACCAAGACTAGTTGTGTATTGGTAGATGCAATGCTGGGGCTGACAATAGCTTGCTGCATATTTTTGTTCTTGGCATGAACATGGCATGTTCTTGGCTCTGAGCACCTGTATGAACAGAAGAGAGAGATACTAAACTCTGTAGAAGGGTTGCTTTGGTGGATTGCAGCGTGGTTAAGATTGGAAGGGATTTCTGGAGGTCATCAGGTCCAACCTGCCTGCTCAAGCAAAGTTATCTTAGAGCACTTGGCACAGGTCTGTGTTGTGACAGCATCTGAGTATCTCCAAGGCTGGAGACTCCATTGCCTCCCTGAGCTACTTCAGTCAGTGCCTAGTCACTCTCAAAGGGAAAAAATGTTCCTGGATGTTCAGAGGGAACTGCTTGTGTTTCAGTCTGTGCCCATCACTCTGGTCCTGTCTAGGAACCACTGAAAGAGTCTGGCTCTGGCCTCTCTCCCTGCAGGTCTTTATGCCCGTTGATGAGATCTCCCTGAACCTTCTCATCTCCAGCTATCAGTCACAGCTCTCTCATCCTCTCCTCATAGGAGAAATGCCCTGGTCCTCTTTGTCTTAGTGGCTAGTCACTGTCCTCTCTCCAGTATGTTCATCTTTTTCTTGTACTGGAGAATGCAGAACTAGACACAGTACCCCAGGTGTGGCCTCACCAGTGCCAACTAGAGGGGAGAGATCACCTCTGATCTAGTTTCCCAGTTAAAGGAAAAAATGTGTGAACCCTCTGCTCTGCTATATAATAATTCCATGAATCAAACAAAACACAGAGAAACTGTTCATCATTAGTTTTCAATGAAGTTTAATGCTGAGTTGACTTGTTCCATCTTTTAATAGAAACCAAAGGTTAGGAAAATGTTCATACAGTGGAAACTTTTATAGCCTAGGGAGGAAGAATAAAAACTATGGATACATTGAATTACTTACGTGTGACTCTTTGAAGAGCTTAGTTGAATACTGCAAATTGGAATCAATCAGTGCATTTTAGCATTGTATGTTCAAGTAAATTCTAAATTTCATATTTTTAAAGGCAGCTGCTGATAATGTCATACTGAAATCTAATTTCAAGCAAATCAGGACCCTGTATGAATTATGCTCTGACAGCAGCCACGATTTGGTGTCCTAAGGGGACTGAAGTGCAGTTGTGTTTCAAGAGAGGGTTTTGGTTTTTTTTTTTGATCTCATCAATGTCTGCTATGGGAAATGAAGACTTTTACTGTCCTCTTTAATGTTTATTTAAGTGGAGCTTGTGTTACTAGCAACGTTGCCTGTCCCAGAAAACCTCTTTTCACTATCAGTTACTGCACAGTTACATACTTCACAGGGGAGCAGCAGACACTCCTCTGCAGTAAGCAGAAACCTTGCAGTTCAAATCTGTGCAAACCCATTGCCACAGTGAAACCTGTAAAATTAGCAGAATTAGAAGGTGTTGGAACAATGCCAAAATCCTTAGACTGTCCTTTAAACCTGTTTTAAATGGAATTTCTTTATCTGCAGCTGTGTCTGCTCATAGTAGCTATTTCTGAGGAGGTATTAAGCACTGTTGATGTCAAGTGATGAGGTGGAAATCAGTCTTTCTTTTAACATGTGTTTTTGCGATAGATCTTCTGCTGTAGTCACAAATGGCAGTAAGAAATTGTGGGCTTCTGTTGTGTTCAAGTAATACTGCAGTAATGATTACTTCCAGTTATTTATGGAGGGGGTGGAGACCAGGATTAACCAAAAATACTACCTTCTTTTAGCCTTTGGTCTTGTAATGAATTCTGCAAACTTGCACGTGTGAAGGCCATGTTAAGATTAGTCTTTTATGCCTGTATTTCCTGAGGATAATGTAATGTTGTCAGGTGGTAGACCAGCATATTATGGCTTGACCAGCATATTATAGCTTGACCAGTGAGTTGTGACTGACCTGAGAGCTGCACATTTCCAATATAAGGAAATCTCAACTGAAAGTGCTTTTTCTGATTGTGTGAAATGTTTGTAACCTTTGGTTACTCTTGTATTTGCTCACTAGAATTTTACCCTGTAGTGGCTTTCTCAAAATATGTGTTTTTGCAAGACACCAAAAGCTATTAGACTGAAAAGGCTGAGAAAAGTTAAATATTGCATTTATCTGGATGAGTCCTTTGTCCCAAAGTCCAGAGAGGAGTGTATTGTCAAATTATTGGATGTATGTTTTGCTATCTTTTTTTTTTTTTTCTGAAGAGAACATTGATTTCTCCATGACATTAACTTGTACTGCTTTTATCTACTAAATGAGGTTTAGGAGCTGTTGTACCTCAGGCAAATGCAACTTGCCTAAATACTTTGTCCTTTAACATTGCAAAAGCTGCAAAATACTCAGTGTGAGCTTCTAATGAACTGAGTTTGTTTCAGCATTCATGAATCACAAAAATCAGTCTTCTCTTACTTTGCAATGGATGATGGGGGGCAACAAGTTCAAAGCATTTGAGGTAATTCAGGAGTTCATGCCAGTACTAGAATTAAATCCAGTTCATGTGAATCTCTGTTAAAAGGCTATCAGTCTCTTGGGGTCAGTGGATTGGCACATTCTGTAGCTATTTAGGGCCTGACAGGGTATGTAAAACAGGCAGCAACCTCAGTAGACATGTGTGCTACCCCTGCACTTTTTTTTCCTACATTACTAAGGTTGATAGTCTGCATTACTAATTCTCTTACAAAAGAAAATTCCAGGTGGCCCAAAAGACATTCCCTGAGGAGTGTTCGACTTGCTCAAGTAATTTGAGTGCATTTTACAGAAGTTAAACATGTCTGGCAGATGGGTTGTGCAGAATAAGATGGTGCTACTTTTGCAGTAGTTATTTTAGTAAGATACGTGGTCTGTTAGGCTGACAATTGTTATGAAAAAGATAAGTGTTCAAAATGGGAGCCTGGGATTTCACAGGCTGGGAATAGAGCGTTTCAAAGACATGTAGTTATCTCACTTTGCTAACTGATGAACGTTCAAAGTAAGTCAGTTTCTTGAGCCTGACTTACTAACATCCGCCCTCCAAAAGTAAACACTGCACCCATTTTGTACTATTTATCAGCTTTCAGAGGACACCTGCTGTATGTTGACATAAAGGAAGAAAATTGGAAGGTTTTCTCATTGATGTCCCTCTGTACTATTGTACTGAATAGCAGGAAAGAGAGGAGGGAAATATGATTTTTGACTTGGAAAAAAGGACAGTAATCTTTTTTGTTTTGTTCATGAGGGTATTACTGTCTTAAAAAAATATATAGATAGTTTTATGGAATGAGTAATGTACTAAATCTAGAAATGTTGATATGTAAAGGTAAAGATCATAGCTAAGTGTAATTTGAAGACAATAAACAGAATTAACAGTTCACAGTGGTTACCTAACTAATGAAGAGCTGCTCAGCCCTGATGGAAAAGGCAGATAGATGCCACTGCATGTTGGGTATAGATCTTGAATATGAGTATGGATTTCTTAAATACAGTGTGCATGATTTTGTTATGATCTTATTTCATTCTTAGAGGAATATTTTGTGTTTTATTCTTGCTCCCAAATGGTTGGTGAATAGACCTGATGACAGGAAATTTATCATAATGATAGGACCTTAAATGATATACACAGAGAAGCTCTGGATGCCCTGTTCCTGGAAGTGATCAAGGCCCAGTTGGACAGGGCTTTGAGCAATCTGGTCTAGTGAAAGACATTCCCCACCCATTGCAGGGATTTGGGCTGCTTGACTTTAAAGATCCCTTCCAACTCAAAATATAGCTATGACTATGAAGTGTGACTATCAATGTTTTGGGGTTTTTATCAAAGAGTAGTGTGAAATGCATTATGTTGATCTATATGAGTATTTACAGTGAGAATTAAGAACTGAAATAAATTTCTTTTATTTGTTAAAGTAAAGCTGATGCTTCTGTAAAAGAAATTTCATGTGACTTGTCAACTGGTCTTTAGACAGAAGTTTAGATTCAGGTGGACAAAACAGTACTTTTAAATACTCCTTGTTGTTTATCATAGTTAATTTTTTCCTTTAAAAATACTGGGTTAAAGCTGACCTTTCTTCCTTTCCACAACTAATAATGGATTATTTCTTGGATTTGTAAGTCTAGCAGAGCTGCTCTTCCAATAGGTATGAATTCAACAAGAACAAAGATGTTTCGTGGCTCTTCTGTTGCCAGTCAGCTTGTCAGCATCAGTTTCATATGGCTATGAGATTAATCTGGGCAACCAAGCCTGATCTCTCTGTAACTGCACAGGAGGCCTTTGCTGTTAAGCCTTGGGCTGATTGATACTTGTGTAGGATCTGTAAATTCTGGCTCTGGACGTTCATCTAGTGCTGTCCCTCAGCCCTGTGGTGTCATGATGAAGCACACACACCAATTAGTGCACTGATGGTTTGAGTCTCACCAAGGATTGCTATTTTCCTGGCAATGAAGCTTGGAAGAATGCATTGCAACTCCAGTATTTGAAAACCCACAGCTCCTGTGAGTGGTTTGATTCCCCCATCCCCTTGGCTTAGCCTTTCCAGCCAGGTTGCATTCCTGATCACACTGATGTGGAGTGGTAGAAGCACCGATGTCTCTGTGAGGAAAAAGGAGCAAGAGGGGTATATGGCTCCAGGGTAAGTGTGCAGTCGGGTGACAGTGTGCTTTCAGGACAGCCTACATTAATACTAGCTAGAGGTGCCTGGGAAGGCGTGTGCCTGAAGGCTGTGCTTCTGTAACCGGATTAGCCTGGGCTCATGGTTTGCCATCTCTGCTGGGGATAGTCCTGCCTTGTCCTACCAGCTGTGTGTTGTATCCCTTTGTCCACACATCTTTCGTACTGTTACCCCCTGGGAAATAAGCCAGGGAGGCAAATTGAAAAACATGGCTTGAAAATTTGGTTAGATTTCCTTGGTTTTAGTTTTATTGCTAGCTTGTCTTTCTTAGGGAGTTAGATGAATGGTGGAGATGGCACAAAGGCGACACAGGAGTGTGGAGGCAAGGACAATTAGTGTTTAGCTTGCTTTATGTGTATAATACTACACCTTGTATTCAACCTGTGGGCATTAAGTTATGTAGGTCTCTCTAAGAATGTGAGTTAATACCATCAAAATGGAATGATTTGTTAGTTATGTGGGAGTTTTGGCTTTGTGGTTTGTTGGGGTATTTTTGTTTTGGATTTTTGTTTGTTTGTTTGTTTTCTTTTTTTAATAAAAGAAAGCCAGCAACATGATTTTAATACTCTTGGTGAGCAGATTTGCACGGGGAGGATTGCATATCCAGTCCTGTCTCTTATCTGTTAAATTAGCACTAATTAGTTTGTCAAGAAGGCTGAGAGGAAATTCCTAAATGCACCTAGGAGCAAGCCTATTGTTTTGATCCTATGACCAGCAGGAATAACTTAAAGATAAAACATGATATAATGTTGCAGCAGGAGAAATGAGTAAGAGGAAATAGGAGGGGCTGCATAGGAAAATGATCAGTTTATAACATGACTTGTTATAGCAGATAGAATACTGTCTTCTCTTCTTTGTTCCTCAGACCTCTCCCTGGAAAAGGTAAGCAAGCAGTTGTTATAATGTGAGTAATAAAAA
>VZTT01056277.1:33800-50125 GCA_013400855.1 Buphagus erythrorhynchus
AGGTAAAAAGAATGGAATCCTTGATGGAGTCTGGAATCCTTGACAGAGTCTGCAATCTTTGGCACCTCAAATGTGTCTCTGAATTACAGTCTCCTGGATCTTGCATGCTGCAGTTTAGGGACCATATCAAAATGTCAGCAGCTGCTTCCACATCTGTAGTGTTGACAATATGACTTTCAGGTTAAGAGATCTCTGCTGACGTAAGCTGTGCCAGGTGTATGTTTGTTTTATTCTATTTGGAGCTTTTGTAGTTGCATACTTCCAAATGACCACAAAGCAAATGAGAGCATGGAATAACTGTCTTTTGCACTTGCAAGAGGCTCTTCTAATACTTAAGCACTGATCGTTTCCACTTTTTTATTTTGCCCTGGGGTATTATGCTTCATGGTAAAGCACATGTGCAGCTTAAATGAGAGGAAGGTAGGAAAGGAGCAAATGTATTTCCTGGCAACACTGTCTTTGTATTAGTTAACATTTCCACCTGAAAGGATGGGTTTGCAAATGATGGAGTTTGATAGGAGATGTTTTAAACAGGAGGGTAAATTTGGTCTCTTAACCTGTCTCATCTCAGTGCTGGTAAATGCAGCTGAACATAGTGATGCTGCCTTGGGTCTTCTGTCCAGGTTTTGCTTCTTGTATGCAGACTATGTTCAAGTCAGTACAAAGTTGCGGTAATGTGAGTGTGTTATCCACTTCTGTTAACTTTTTTTTGGATACTTATTCAAGATGAGGATAGCAACTGGCACAAGATTTAGACATAGTGATATAGGTAATTATTGCATGGTGTGTGCTTCAAGGGCTTGTTACTCATTGAGCTGAATTTAGTCAAGTCACTTTCACTGAAGCCTATCACCTCTATATAAAATAATAGGTGGAGTGAATCAAACCGTAATTTTGAATATTAAGACTGTTTAAAATACGGGTCTGTCTCATTAAACAAGTTTAGTTGTGGCTTGGAAGGCCTCTAGGCTACTTCATAACTGCACTGTGATCTGTGATCTGTTACTTGTAGGCTTTGAGATGAGTTTATCATGTTAGAAAATTTCCACCATCCACCCCAGATTTTGGGCAGACTGTGTGCAGCATTACTGTCAGAGACATATTTCCAGAGAGATGGGAATCAGGCCAGGCAGGAATTATTACAGGTCATGCTAACTGTCTACCAGTGACTACACTTTGCAGTTATACAATGTTTGCATTGTGTCTTTGTCCTATGACAGACTTATTTGTCTTGCACCCCAGCCTGTAGCTTCCTGAATAGAAAAATACAAGTTCTGTCAGGACTTGCTGCTTAATAAAGGCACATGTTGAAATACTCAGGAAGAGAAAACTGGTTTCTGGGAAAATTACAAATTGCTGAGAGGAAGGGCAAAGCATGCAGATGGGCTAGAAAGCGTGCAGGGTATGATCCTTGGCCTTTTCCTGATCAGTAGCCTGATCTTGTGAGTAAAGCAAGGCTGAGCACCTGGAAACTTTATGCAGATATGTATTGGCTGAAATAGTGCAGATAGCCAGGGTCAGTCTCTTTGAAGTGTCTAAGTACTAACCTACTTATAAGGACACCTTGTCTCTGCCTGCTTTCTGTCACAACGTAGCTACAGACTTGTAGCTACAGCATGTAGCACCTGAAATAAAGGGGAAAAAATTGAGCTTGTAGCAAGTGACAAAACAAAATCTGGAGATAGAAGTAGGTATGTGCCTGCTCCAAGCCAGCAGCTATGGGCTGGCTTACACAGGAGAACTTTGTTAGTTCTGCAAATTGTTTGTGCCTCTGAGAGATTATGCTTTTTTTGTAAACAGTGGCCCTTTCTGCCAAGTTGAAGGACATAATGTGTTGTATATGTGGCTACTGTATCTGTTACACAAGGGACAGCACAGCAACAGTAGACTTATTTAATGTGTCTGATGTCAAATTTATTTTTAAAAAGCAGTGTAATTCATTACTGGTGCCAGCCCAGATATTTGCTGTGGCCACATTTAACACTTGTGATACAGCTGTTGCTGCCATTGCACAGTGAGCTCCCCAGTTGGAGTCTAAGGTAAAATTGAAGCAGGTTTTTCTTATTTGCAGTCAGAAATCTACAGAATAACCACATAAATACAGCCTTCTGTTGGACTTGTGTTGTATAGTTGTTTAAATTAAGAATTTATGGTCAAACTGATCTTTGAGGCTGTATCTTTTCTTTCTATAGATACTCCTGCTGCAGGTTTGTTTCTCCATTGATGTAGTTTTTGCTGACGTTTAGACTTTGTTTGAAAAGGTGGGACAATTTGTCTAGTTCCTTAAAATACACTTTTTCATACTTTATTTATCTTAATAGCTCTAAGAGGAGTTACAGATCAGATAGAGGGTAGTAGAAGGAGTAAAGCATCAGGGATGACTGTAAGTATGTTTGTCACAGCCAAATTGATTTACTGTAGCTGTGCTGGTCTAGTGTTTTGTCCTTTCTCAGACTTTGGTGCTTTTATATAAAACTGTTAAGTAACTTACTCTGTATTTTTTCTTTTCCTTTGTTGTTCAGTGATGTGGTACAAATTAAGAATGATTATCTGCTAAATGTCTCTTCTTTTAAGAGGGCCAATATTGTTGGACAGTGTGGGAATTTACAAAGTATTGCCTTTCTCTGCTTTTGGGATTTTTCTCCCCTCTCTCCCTCATGAGAAACAGGAAAGAAAACATTTTCTGATGAGGATATTAGTGTCACATTGGCATTTTAGAGTAGTCGGATTAAATGGGTTGTTCTTGGAATTCAGAGTTCAGCATTCTGTCTGTTGTTACTGTGGATACAGCAATTTGCTAAAGCAGCCACCTCTTTGTGCTTTGCCAATGACTAAATGTGCCTTTCAAGGGTCCACCTGCACACCTTATGTTAAACTGAACTCATGCCCGTTGACTGCTGGAACCTACCTACATTTTTTTTGTAGATGAAAGAGTAAAGGGGGCAGAGTGTGGACTGAAGGGAATGAAAGTCTCAGAAACCTCACCCCCACCCAAATATTGCTTTCTTTGTTCCCACCTTCACAGAGTTGAATCCTTTGGGCATAGAAGATCCTAGACATTTTCCTAAAACATCTGGGTGATAAATACCTGTTAGAGCCCAATGCTGACTCTGTGTGAGCTTAAACATAGTTTCATGTTCTGAGTTCTGTGCTCTTATGTCTTCTTTTTTTCCTTCTTTGGAATATGGGTTTTCTCATTGATAAGCCAGCACTTTTGAACACATTTAAAAGCAAGCTGGTAGCAACATTCATTTGTCAGTAAACTAAATGGACAGGAATGAAGATAGTCCATGAGTTCAGTGGAAGAAGAAAAGGCAAAAACCACTTCTGTAGTACAGTTAAATGCAGTTAAGCATTTTAGGTTTCTAACTCTGAATCCCTGAGATTTGCAGTTATTTTGTTGAGGAGCTTCATTTTATGGAATACTTCTAAACTGGAGTTTAGTAAGTGTGGGGAAATCCTATGGAAACAGTGACTGTTGAACTGCTTAAAATGTAAGGATTTCAACTTGCTTTCTGTGTTGGTTCTTTAGCAAAATGCAAATTGAGTTAAGAATGAATGAATGTGTCCAACCCTTGAGGGTTTCTGAGCTTTGCCTGGATTGGGGGCCAGAGTCAGGAGTGGCCACATGAGTCTGTGCTGAGATCATTAGGCCAAGGACACCAGCTGTGCTATTATTTGGGATTTTAAAGTCTATGGCAGATGTTTTTAGGCTCTGTTCCAGCCCCCACATATGGTACAGTGGAATACATGGAAAAAGAAATTCTGACAGATTGTTTTCCCATTCAACAAACAGATTTTAATTTTTTTTTCCCTTTGTAGCTGGGCAAGATATTTGTTAACCTGAATGTATTAAAAACCAGTTTGAAGTATTTGAAACAAGAACAAAACATGTGTTCATATGAGAGTAAATACAAGTGCTTTCCTTGAAAAGGAGGACTTGAGGGTCTAGCCAGACCTCAAGTTTGGAAGTGCATGTATTTTGCCATTTAAGTATTTGTTCTCTATTTTCCTTACCTCTGCTATTTAGACAGGACCCTAGTTGGATTACTTTTTGTGTATGTATATAATGCAAAGCTGTACCTTCAAAGATTTTGAATGATGATGAGACACAAGAGAAGATGTAATATACACAGAGCAAAGATGTATTAATAATTATTAAAGTCTTTGAACAGAAGTACTGCTTATTATGTTGTGGTGATACAGCACATAGCATGAAGAAAAGCATGTTTTTTCTTTCCTTTTGTTGTTGTAAGAGTATGTATGTATGTGTCTTGTTTTGAATGTGTAGTTTATTTTCTCTCTGTAAGTCACTTAACCAGTTTAAATACCCTCAAAGTGTAAATCACAAGCTGCTCTGTGGAGTTCTGATATGCTCTGTGTTGAACAAAATGCAAAAGGGAGGTATCTACCAGAAAAATGCAAGTCTGACTTAATGGCAGACCAAAAGTAGGTAAGGAGCTGAAGAATGTGAACTCTTTATAACAGGTAAGAAGTATGTCTCTATATCTTACGTGTTACAGGTTTTTTAGCCATGGAAGTGTGTTGTTGCTAAGCAGAACAACAAATGTTTAAACAATTCTCTGTACATCATCCTTTCCTGTCATCAAAGTGTGTGGTGTTTTTTGAGTTAAACCAGCTGAGATGGTGCATGCATTGCCCTGTGTTGAGAAGAAAATGCAACACTGGAGAAGCTTATTATTTATGAATTTTTATGTGTCCATCTCTCAGCTTCCAAACTCTACGAGGCAGCTCTCTCATAAAGAGCTTTTTACTATGGTTAAAGAGAAAAGGACCCAAATTAAGCAATCTAACATGGAGTTCTTATTGAGGCTCTTTTGCATGCATTTTCTCTGTGCATGTTTCTTGCTGGATGTTAGAAGAACAGACTGTACCACGGATCAGAAAATCTGAGTACTCATTCTCTGCATTGTTTTATCTGACACCAAGGGAATAAGTGTGGGTGACCTAAAGGGTTTTCATTTTTTTCTTCTTTAATCAGTGAACTGGGATTTTAATCAAATGCTCTGATGCACTTTTAGGTGCATAGTGCTGATAAGGTATATGTGTCTAGATCTAGTCTGAATGTGGTTTCTCCTTTTGATTTCCCTATCCCCAAACTGTTAATCTCTCTACCTTCTGGTAAAGGTGCTATTTTAAACCATTGGAGAGCCAGGTGGTTCTTCAGGCTGTTTCCACAATATGGTCTAAAAGAACTAAGTCCATCTCTGTGTAGCACTGTGGGGAGCAATGAGATGTGACCCCAGAAGTCTGTGGTGGTTGATGTGAGTGAGTGCTGTTCTACAGCTGATACCTGTTCATTTGAGAGTACTGCTCTGTGGTTGCACCCCAAGTAAGCAGGACTGTGTGCTGAAACTTGTGTGTTGATAATGCAAGTTGATAGCACTGAGTAATCACTTGCTATTTGAGTAAGATTGTGACAGTCCACACAGTCATAAAGCTTCTATGAAAAGAACAGTTTCTTCTGTGTTACTGAGATTACAGTGTGAGACCCAGAGAAATTTTAAGAGGATTAGTCATGGCATGTTGCATTAAGCCTGACTTTGTAATCAGAAGGATTTTTTCCTGAAGACTGTTTGTTGGTAAAAGTGGTAAAATTGGGACCTTGATGAGCTCCAGAGGCTTGTTTTACAGCTCCCAACCAATGAAGTCCTAATGTGCTGACATGACTGATTAGAACATGTTTTTCTCAGGTAAGAGGTGAACTATCACATCTGCATGATGAGAGGAGACTGAGCTAAATGTGCTTGTGGTATTAAGCTTGCCTTCATAGGTGGCAGCCCTTGTTTGACTAGAATTGAGTATAGCTTCTTACAGTGTCAACTACTTTCTAACTGAAAAATAATTGCTTGGATTAAAGTCGTTGAGTCTTGCACAGCCTTGTACTGAGAGTATTAAGCTTGGGTCAACTCGCCCCTCTTCCTCCAGTTCTGAACTTTAGCAACCTGTTCACTTCTCTGTCCATGAGGTGGGAGGAGAGGAGAAGGAAGATTTGTTATAAACACATTGCAGAAATGGATTTTCTTCTTCCAAGGATGTGCTTAGAGGAAGCAGTTGTTAAATCTTGTTAAATCTTAACTTCCAGGATGCCCTGCAACTCCAGTGATGCCATCAGTGATGTTGGCTCACATACCTCTTTTGGTAGAAAGTGCTTCCATGCAATGGGTTTGAGCTGAATGCTTGACAGTATTTTAATTTCTCTGTAACTGTAGATTGCTTCAAACATATAAGTTCTCATGTGGGTGTGTATCTTTGTGGGTAGATGGCGCATAACTCATTCTCTCACTGAACATATGTTCTAAGTCTCCTCTGTGACAATGTACAGGAGCCTACTAGTCAGTTTCACTCCTTCTTCAGCCATATCACTATATTGTAAATATTGTGGGAACTACCATGTTAGGGATATGTGTGTATTGGTTTTTTGAAGGTTCATTTTGCTAATTGACAGGTTGATAGATTAATGCATACTCCTTGAATGTATTGAAAATGAACTGTGGATATGTTTGTTTACTTAGTAATTTATTTTTTAAATAGCCCTCCCCTCCAAAAGCTTGACATTTCCTTTTTATTGCTATCTTACAGTACTGAGCATGTTTCTGCTTCAAGTCGGCAGTAGGAAGAGAAATTTGTGTTCTAAAATGAGTGAAGCAGAAGAGGCAGATCTCCCACTCTCTCTCCTTCGTCCTAGTTTAAAATTAGATCTGCTGGCCTAACAGGAAGGGGCTTACATTTCTTGCTCATTTTCCAACTGTCAAGCAGAGCATGTAGTCATGCTGAACAAAGCAGCAGCATTCCTGGATCCTTTTAATGATGTATTCAGAACTCCAGTGCCTCCTGATTTAATGAGTACAGTGAATGTATTCACAACTAACAAGAGCGTGCTCATTAAACAGCAGTAAGTTAACTGTCCCATTCTCTTGTAGCAATCCAGTTCATAATTAAATGGTGCCATATCTGAATACAACACTGGGCTGTCAAATGAAGAGGTTAGATGTTCTGTGGGTATGTGTGGTTAGATGGGGTTGTTGGAGTATAAGTAATTTAGCTTAGCTTGTCTCACTGATAAGGATACTTTTCTTGGTGGAGACTTTGTTTACAGCTCCCAACCAACCAAAGCAGTCATAGTGTTAATTTAAATTGTCTTTCAGCTCGTAACTTTCAGTTCTATATTTTACTCCACTGCACTACTACTGTTGTGCAAATCCAGTGTCACAACTATACTAACTGGATTTACTGGACTGTAACTGAGGGCAGAATTGGACCTTTGGTTGACTTTACTGCTACATGAACTTAGTCTTAACAATCATGATGATTATGTGGTGACATTTGAAAAATGAAGAGATCAGTTTTGAGTTTTGGATTGGCTGATGCAGGCTGAACAAAGGTTAGGCTGCTTAGAGGCACACAGGAGTTTGTTGGAATTGTCTTCACTGATGTTAAGATAAGTAGCAATTGAGTTCTCACCTAAGTTATCTACCCCCTAAAGCACACTTAATTTTTTTGTAGAATTTTGGGTGAAAATGGAAATATTGAATTCTTATTTTTGGTTTTAATCTAATGTCTATTCTGAAGTATTTTGGGTTTAATAGTTACAGCCAGTATTTAATAATGGATTTGGAAGCAGAGGGAATTTTGGCCTGAGGGAGGGATAGCATATGCATGCTGTCTGCTTTTCTACTGGGAACCTCCTGACACTGTCTTGGGGCCTTTTAGCATAATCGGGATGACACCAAGCAAGTTCTTGTTTCAAACGAGCTGACAGTCTATTCAGTTTGTGCTGTCTGCCTTTCTTTAAACTGATTTCAGAAAAAAGCCACAGTCTTTCGTACCTGTTTACCATCTGGAAAACGAGGCTCCCGCGTGGATAGGGGCAGATGTACTGAGTGTTTGATGCAGCCCTCTGCAGCTGCTGCCTCTTACTGCAGGCTGGCTGTACCTGGCTCTGATCTCTGCTCCCCAGCCAGTCCCTGCAGGTCCCTGGCATGCGCTCCTGTGCAAGTCTGTCAAATGGATACTGAACTCTCTAATAATTCCTCTTTTCCCCAAGAGCCATTTTCATTCAGATACCCCGTGTAAGCTTCACTGCTTGTCTTCTATTCTGCCCTTTCATACTAACACTGAATGGTAAGGTTCCTTTTAAACATGAACTTCCTGCTTTGTTCACGCTAGTATGTGTTGTAAAACCTGGGCAAGAATTGTTTGATTTAATTCAAAGGAAGAAAATTTGCACACTTTAGAGTAAGGAAGCACCTGTTCTTTCCATCTTTAAGTAAGAATTACCCACAGTGGTTGATTCAAACTGGAATTCAGCTGGTTGACGTTTTTGCGTAACTCAGTGACAGAGGTGAGTTGGGTACTGCCATCAGAGTACCATACAAAACTGAGGCAGAGAAGGATCTTTTGCTTTCTATTTCTGCCCACAAGGGTTTTCGGTTTTTTTTTTTCTGTCTATATGGTGCTAATTGGTAAAAGGCATGTGTGGTTTTCTTCAGTTGTGTGTTTGGTGGAGGGGAGTGAGGATGGTGGTTGCTTTGGTTTTTGTTTTTCGGGCTGTAGGACTGCCAGGACAGAAAAGTAGTATTTGGGGGAAATGCTGCTGTTGTTTTAGTCTTATTTCTGAGGTTGAGTTGCTTTTAACCTACTTTGATACTAGACCAGAAATGTGCATTAGATGAGGAAGAAAGTGAAGAGTTCCTGTGTTCCTCAAGCCTATTTTTTAAATCTGTTTAAATTAATTCTGAACTTAGTCTGTATTTGGCTTAAATGTTTTGAAATAAATTCTGAACTTTGTTTTTGGTTTACAGCTTTCTTATAGTAGCCCTATAAATTATTTTATACTTTTAAGATAGGCTACAACTCTCCCCACTTGCTCAGCAAGTAATCTGCTCTTTACTGACTATATCTGGATATCTGAAAAGCTGAGACACATTCCAAATGTTCTAGTTCTGAGTAATAATTTATCCTGCCTACATACAGTGTTTTCAGAGAAGCTGTTGGGGGAGGATTTTGGACTGAACACATAATTGCCTGTGTGGGTAAGGGCAGTGTAGGGATATCATTCACCAGAAAAATGATCCACAGTTTTCTCTGTAAACTTTCTTGGTTCATTATTTCAGTTTGGATCTTAACATTAGTAAAACACTAGTTAGTAGCACAGGCAAGTGACTCCGTCCTCCAGTCTCTCTCGATTGTTTTTAAAGACAATGATCTTTTCATTCCTTACCACCAAGCTAAGATGATAGTGAAAGTTATATTGCAAGCTAATAAAATAATTTAGAAATGTTGAATTGAAATACATTGTAGGTAAAGGAAATCAAGATTTTTTTTGTGCTTTACATGTAGGTTTACTATAAAGGTGGGGGGGTTTTAGTTTGGGGTGTTTTCCCCCATAGTAAATGGACTGTCAAAGAATAAATGTGCCAGGCAGTTGATTTAAATTACTTAAAACAACTTTGCTGTACTATCACAAAGGAGACAGTCTTGAGGATGTACAGTGTGAGTAGATGGATGGTAGTAGGTCATGCAGTGTTAGATTGGTACTACTGTGTTGAGACAATGGGTTAGCAGGAGACACCTGGTTAATGTCTTGAGGCTTTGAAGGTTGTATTGTGTCAGCAAGGTGACTTCATAAAAATCTATGTGTAAATAGCCTATATCTGTCTGTATCTCTACAAGATTTAGTTGCCAGTCAACTAGAGTTAAATCCTAATTTATTTCCCTCGATATTTAACAGTGGCGAAGTCTGGCAGAGGATAAATAATTTTGCTGCCAGTTCATTCTTGATTATAGTGTCAGCAAATGTTCCTACTGCTGAAGATACGTGGGCAAGACAGATGGGCGATGGTAATTACATGGACTCATTGGGAAACCTAAAAGAAAAGTGTTGGTTGAAAATTTCTTAGTTCTCAGAAAAACTGTTTTGCAACTTAATTTAAAAATTAATGAAAACAAAAAATAGATTTTCACAAGATACTCTACTACCTCCTGTGATTTTGGGGAAGCATCTCTTGAAATCTCAACTTGTACAGAAAGGATATGAACAGGAAATCTTTTAGTTCTCCATGTTGTTGGAAAGAAACACTTTTCTCTGCAATTTCAGCCTTCAAAAGAGTGTTTTATTCCCTTCCTTGACCACTGTAAGTGCTGTATTTGCATATTGCTGCAAATGTTTATTCTGGTTTGTCTTTAACTGATTGCTGAATGTCTAGTGCTGTGTTTCTTTCCTTTTTTTCTTATTTGCATCCTTTGGGAAGAAAGGAGACTTCAGTTCTGTATGAAAAATTTTTGGTTTTAGTTTAAATCTTATTGTTTCACTATCAGGCTCAAATTTAATTTCTTTTACTGCAGGTGTTTCAGTTCATGCTTATGATGAAGAATAGAAATCCACATGGGAATAGAATTATATTTGCAAATGTAAATCACCTAATCAAATCCACCATTCACCATATGGTGAATTTCAGTCTGCTGTAGTCATAGCCTGATGCTTGGAACAGTTCTGCACTTTAGTATGTTAAAACTTGGAAGTCGGGAGTGTTATGAAGCAGGAAAACAGTGGCGTGAAAAGGCACTGGGAATATCTGCTGCTTCACTGATCAAGTAAATGACAGTTCATGTATCCTAAAGGCTGGATGTTATCCAGTCATACAGCTATGCTCAGTTTGGAACTGAGGAATAAACATAGAATCAGAATGTTTTAGAAGGTTGTGTTAGAAGGGACTTCTTTTAAAAGGATATTTTTCATTAGAGCAGAGTAGAGTTGCCAGCAGCCAAAAGCTTGATGCAATGGGAAGCACTGGTAAGTAACGATGGGTAAGCAAATGGCAGGTAACCATTGATGTGAGTCCTGATTAACTACCATTGAACTTCTAAAAATCTTTAGTTAGACATGATCGGGAAGGTGACTTCTAATAAGCAAAATCAGATGAGAAATGCATAAAATTATGTTATTTGTTCTTAGGTCTGAAGGAACATCTGGTTTGGAATACTTTTTTCACAGAGGGACTTGCATGTCATATCTACAAAGATTCAAAGGTTTATCCTTGGTGCAGGCTTGCCCCTGGAAGACACTGTTTACACATGCTTTGTTTTGACCAGTTGGATCAGTCCACGAAAATGGGTGCTTGGAGAAGAGGTGGCTGCAATGCCAAACTTTTCCTTAATATGAGGGAACAGGAGGCTGGCTGGCAACTGTTGTGGCTTGTCTTGGAGGAGAAGTTAAGAAAGGAAATTGCTCACAGTTTTCTTGAAGAATGATAAAATATTTCCATATTCTTATAAGTCTTTTGAGGTGACAGGTCATAAGGTCATACCCTACATAAAAATGCCATTTTGAGAAGGGCAAAGTTTATGACTGGCTTTACCTTGAAGGGTGATTTCAGGAAAAAGGGGTTTAATTTGTTGGAGTACATGTGATTGCCAGATGAGCTTGTAGCTCTGTTCTCTTACGAGTGGTTCAACACATGCACCAGCAAGCCTTTGTCTTTTGAGATGTATGCAGTTTTAAAGTATGGCTTTATTTTACTCTGTAGATAGATCTTACTACTTTTGTGAAGACTCTGGAAACACTTTGCAGTGTTTTCCTGATCTTTAGAAGGAAAAGATTCGCTACCATCTGTTCTGTCCAGTGGATTTTCGTGTATGGTTGTTTATACAGCTTTGTTCTCAAACTAAAAATTTTGATTGTGGTTATGAATGTAGATATTGTAATATGCATTTAAAATATCAAGGTTTTAATGCAGTAGACTGAAAAGAGGAGTAGCCTAACCCTGTTTGATTCAGTTTGGTAGTTTGTGTAACTGCTCTGCCAAGAGAGGATGAGGAAATTTGTGTGCGAGCCAAAGTTACAGTTGCATTCAAATGACCGTACAGCATCAATAACTGTTCATGTGGGGGAAACACAAATAGAGACAACACTTAAAGCAAGCCTGCTGGCCAAATGGTGAGATTCTGGTGGGGAAAAGGGGACACAAGAAAGGAAGAATGCTGTGTAGATGATCACGAGCAAAAGGAGTTGAAAACCAGGTACAGCAGGGGCTGTTATGGAGCCATAATCCCCCAATACTGTTTGTTGCCCTTAGAGCTGAGCTTTCACCGTAGTATGTATGTAGTGTGTGTGCAGAGGCATCACTGGCCATGTTTGAAATCAGCTCAGACAAAAGAAAGAAACATGGCAAACGCTGCTTTAGTACTTTTCATTTTCCCTTAGTCAGCAGAGTTGAGTGCTGTTTTTCGGCTGTTGCACTGTACAACGCTGCCCAATGTAGTTCTCAAATACTGCTGAGCTGAGCTGCTGTTGTGTTCTCAGATGCAGCTTTAGACTGGTGGGACAGGGGTGCAGACTTATGCTTTGGTGTTCAAAAGTAGATAAGTGACAGTCTACTCTGCTTCAGTGGGTTGAGGATGACTCTTTACTGTGGTTGTCTCCCTCCCTGCCCCCACATCTAACGTTAATGAACTGGCAAGTTATTTACCACCATGAGATTTTTTAAGAATAAACGAGAAGGAATCTGAGCTAATATTTTAAGGTTACAGATAATAAAACTGCTTTGGGTGCCTGGTCTCTTAAATTGTGGTATCATTGTTAAATATGTGGTGTGTTGGAAACAGGCAGATCAGTGCAAGAGGAATTACTTGCACACTTTTGCAGGCTTTCAGCTGCAAAGAAACTGCAGTTATTTGAGGTATTCTTATTGTTTTATATTTGTAGGACAATTAATTTGTCACCAATTTGTTTGCAATCCTGGTGTTAATATTTATATGCTATGTGTATTAATCTTTGTATATGCTGATAGATAATTTGGTAGCTCGATAGATAATTTGGTAGCTCATAGCCCATTTATTGAAGCATGCCATTAGTGATGCCTGTCTCATTGGTATCCTGGACTTCATTCTGTTAAAATGAAAATTCTTACAATATAAGGAGCTTAGACATGAGTGTTTCCTTTGAAACATGAGGACTTGGACTAAGGTTGTTGTCATTTTATTAAGCTTATTTTCTGGATGTGATTTGAGTTTGCTTTTCTTATCTGTATGTAAATTCAAAACCAGAACTTTAAAACAGGAAAAAAAAAAAGCAAACCAGTTCAGAATTATTCATGAATTATTAGCAACATAAACTGTTTTCTTTGTAGAACTTTTTTTTAAATTTTTCTTTTTAAATTTTTCTTTTTAAATCCAGTGGCTCTGGAATACTGGATTGCTGTTGGAGAGTTACATTCTTGTATTCTGGTGGCTGGAAGGCTGGAAAGCTCTTTAGATTTTTTTCCCCCAACTTGATCTTCATAGCTACAATCAAAAAAGGAGCAACTTTTTATAATTTGCTAGTTGTTTTTGCTACTGCACAACTTAGCTGTGTCTGAATGCCATGAAAAGAATGTGTATGCTTGGTGGATTTGTAAAAAAACTTTGCAACTGCTTCTAATCAAGTTTGGCAAAGACCATGTAAAAAATAAAGTTACAAAAGCCATTTCAACTTCCAAAGTAGTTTCAAAGGCCTTTCTATCATTGGGAGCTTTTGAGCATGCCCATCATAGCTGTTCCTTGTTCTGTGATTGACTGACTTGAAGGAAGCTGACATTTCTTAATGAAAAGCTTTGCATTTTAAAACTTTATAAAAATACTTCGGATATGGACTACCTGCAATATCTAAAATCCATAACACACTCAAAAATCCCAGCGATATGATTGTTTTCAGACTATTGTAGGAAGGCAAAGGGAAGGAAACGAGATGTTTTTGTAGAGCTTTTTACATCTCTGACATGACGTTGCGAAGTACAGGAATGTAATTGAAGTTGGGTGGAGATGGAGCTCGTATCAGGCAGAAAGAATACCCTTATTGTTGGTTCTTTTTAATCCCCCTTCTGTCCCTACTGGTTCAGGTAGGATTATATTGCAAAAGAATTGCACTTAAATTCTATTAAAAGCCCATGGGCTTAGGGAGTAGACTAAAAAAAAAAGCTGAAGTGTTCTTGAGTGAAATACATCTGATGGGCTCTTCTTGTTCATTTCTGTGTGGCTCACTTTTTTTTCTCTTGTAAGTTCACATTTCACCTCCTGATAAGGAACATAAAGGTACAGTGAATACAATGAATTTTTCTCCGTTTACTTAACTTACCCACATTTGTTTTTTCTTTAAGGTAAGTGTACTTCCAGTAAAGTGCTTGTATTCATCACAGAGTGGCTCAGAATTTGTCCCCACTGTTTTTTGTTTATCTCTAAAACACAGAGGAACGGCTGCCTTGTACAGGTCTTGAGCAATTTTCAGTTTGTAGAGAGAAAGTCTTTTTGAAGGAACATGTTAAAAGAGATTTTTCAACAGACTTCTCAAACCCTGAACCTGCTCCCACACCCTACTTTGTGTATCTCAGGTGTTGCTGTTAAATATATGTACTGCTATGAAATGGAGTGCAATCCAAGGAAATGTTTCTTTCTGGTTAACTGTGTACTAGGAAGGAAAATTAAACACAGGTGAAATTTATGTCAAAGGTGCTATAACAAACAGGAGGTCTTGTCCAGCGAGCAGTTTGGTTCCACAAACGTGAAGGGAGATTGGATGAAAGCAAACAGTAAGTCTGTACTAAAACTTGCAGTCTGTACAGACTAACAGGGAAACAGAATAACTTAAATGTTTAAATAGAACTGAAAGTATTGGGACTGATTTATAATACATTTACTAGCCTTCCTAACTAGAACTTCCAGTTGGAATTATTCTGAGACAATTCAAATATGATGTTAAAGACTGAGGGAGATGTATGGCCTTTTAGAGCAGTACAGTTTGCCTTCAAGTCATCATGAGGCTGTTACAGGAATTACTGGGAAAACCTGAGAATCAGAAATGATAGGAGTGTATTTCACTTTCTGGATTTCATGTTGTTAGATTTTTAAGTGCTGTAACCATTTTCTCATCAACTGTGATAATTTTTTTGCCTTTGATCCCACCTCACTCTGAAATCCCTTTTCTCTAAAAGAGATGAAATGTGCTTCCTGATGTCATGTGACTTCTCACGTACAAGGTTTCATCAGAGAACTGGAACGGAAGGTGAAAAAGGTAGCTGACAAAGAAACTTTCGATAAGGAGATGTAGAAGGAATAACTGCCTAGATAGGCTCTAAAAATCATGTGAACTTTAAGCCACTCAAGAACTTAATTTAGTGGAAGACTGGCCTGAGAGGCTTAATATAGACAGCTCAGATATCATGTGGAAACTCTAATATAGACGTGTATTGATATGAGAGACCTTGAGCTTATTTTTATTTGTTCCTGATCAGATAATTTGTTTGCTTCCTTACCTTAACCCCACCCTTTATTCTCAGGAAATGCTGTAAAATGGAAGCTGTTACTGCACAACTACACCTGACTGTACCAGGGAGAGTGAAGGAAAATTGGCCTTTTGATACTGGCGCTTGTTTCGATTTGCTCAGCTATCAGTGGAGTCTTCAGTAAATTTTTTTGGTTCTCCTCCTGATAATTTTGACTCGGAATAAGTGAAATAAGCAGTGACTCTGGTCAGGATATCCTTCTGCTTGCTGAGAAGCGTTAGTGACTTCTGAAAGATGCAAGGTCACTGGGATTTCTACTCTTTTTCCTTTCTTTATTTCTCTTTATGTCTTAGAACTAATTTATTTGTATGTCTCCCAGTGTTGTAGCTTCAAATTATAGCTATTACATCAACAGCACCCTGATTTTTAACTCTGTTCAGAAAACTTTGTTTCTTGCCTGGTCATTAACAAAACATGAGTAGGAAGGTCACAGTGGAAGTGATGTGACTTGCCCTCTGATGGAAGTGTCATGGGAAAAACAAATGGACAGGTGGATTCCCTCTGTGTTTACAGTAGCCATGGAAAGTTGTGCTTTGTTAAAATCTCCATTAGGCTTAGGAAAAAAAGCCACTCATACTCTTAAATCTATTTAAAAAAAAAAAAAAAGGTTTTCAAGTATCACTTCAGCTCTTACCAGAAATTTATTTGGGATAAAATCATACTGTTGGTTTGGAAGCAGCTGGGGATTTTAACTGTACAAGAAAAAAACTTATCTGTAGTAGGTGGTGTTGATACCACTCTGAGTCTTCCTAAAATTATAGTCCTTAATGCAATCATCATTTATGACATGTAACTGTACTTATGGATCTGTAATTTTGTAACTGTAGTTTGGGAAGTAATTTTATGAAAGCAAGAGTGTTGTCCTCCATGTGAACACCTGAAATACCTCAACATCCTGACAAAACCAGAGTAAGTAGGACACCTTCATGTTCAAAAACTTTTTAAAGTGATGGTGAATGTTCCACTACTTAAGTTCTCAGTGAACAA
>VZTT01056277.1:60553-78864 GCA_013400855.1 Buphagus erythrorhynchus
GCCAGTGTTACATAAAGCTGGGTGAGAGCACTCTTGTGCCCTCACAGCTGCAAAGGTCAAACCCAGGGCTTGTCTTACAGTAGGCTTCCACTCTCCCTTGCCCTGAGGGGAGAAGAGACTGATGGGTTCCTTCTGAAGGCCAAATCCTAGTGGTGAGAAACTTTGGTTTGTGGAGAGCAGTGGTGTGGTTTTCTTTTAAAAAGCTTATTATTTGTGACATTTTGATTTCACTGTTTTTTGAGGAAACATGACTGTCTTGATTCATGACTTAATAGTCAAATAAGGCTAAACAAGGTCACAGCAGCAGCTTTGGGGACCTTGAGAGTGAGATTTCAAGCTGTACATGGTTATATTATGGTTTAAGCAGCTTTTTGGTTATTGCTGCTGCTATTCTGGCTTTTGTTCTCTAGTGGTGACTTTTTTATTCTAAATGACGTTATCATGCCACTGGCAGTTAACCAGGTATTGTTGTGGTTTTGGATGCCTTCATCAACTTAGTACTTGTTCGTTATGAGGCTTTATAAAAGTGATTTTAGAAGCCCTTCAGATCTTTAGCTTGAAACTAATTTTTTATATAGTTTCACAGGCAGAAGAGCCTTTCTTAGGGAGGCATACACCTTGAGAAGATCCTTCACAGTGTGTGGCATTAACACTGGGCGTTGATATTTTTCTGAAAGATTGCATTTGGCTAGGTCATAGCATTCCTAACCCTACTGTGAAGGAGAAAAAAAATCCAAAACTAGCAAAAAGAGTGGAATATGATTGGAGTGTACTAAAAAGCTAGGAAACTTGGGCAAGAAGTTTGATTAAAAGGGCCTTGAATGACTTTAAAATTTTGGATAAGGGTGTAGTCTGGAGTTGTCCAAGATGTTTGTCCCTTAGTTTTTACTGTATAAAATTATTGGAATTCTTGCAGCATGAGAAATGCAGAATTATGTGAAGTGTTTGAAGGCAAATAAAGTGCTTCTCACATTCTGTCACTCATCTATGATGCTTAGACTCTTTTTGTCCTTTGAGTTAGAGATTTTAACTAAGCAGTCAGCATTCTGCATGTATAAAAGGCAGCTTCTGAGCAGAAGCTAAACCTCATTGTTTATAAGAGGGTATATACTAAAGCATACAATTAAAACAACTCAGTAAATTATTTGGGATCATATTCAGCCTTTATCTAAAAGTTAAACAGTGAATATTTACGTGTGTGTGTGTGTATAAAAACCAGACCTTCTGAAAACGGTTGTTTCTTCAACGTCTGACAAAATGTATTTAAATGGAAGAAGGCATTTTGACTGGCTTTTGAATCCACCCACTTAGTGAAGAAATTGTTTCTAAATTAAAAAAAAACCAAAACCAACAAACTTCTATAGATTCAAAATGGGCATTATGAAAGAAATAAGAAGTTGAATACTTAAACCAATTCTGAGTTGCTTTGGTTGATTATTTTCCCAAAAAAGGGTAGGCGAGCATATTAATCGTTTTATAGATGAGACAGACATACAAAGACATACATAACTTTGATTTGCTTCAGTGTCTATGTGGAGCATTTTGCATCTGAAGAATTTTTTTTTTGGTGGGGGGTAGATAAGAACCTTGAGGATTCTTTTTAAACAACTTAGTGAAACTTACCAGACTTAGTTTAAAACAGGTGTTTAGTAGATTTATAATGTGATGCAGAAAACAAGGAAGGATATTTCTGGTGGGTCTCTTTCAAGTCTTTCAATAAAAGGGTGGAATTTGCACATTCTAAAACCCTCTGATGTGTTTTAAGCAGCAGTTAGTACTTAGTAAATGAGAATTTGTGAACTAGTAAATACAGAGAATACAGGATCAGGGCTCTGAAGCTCCAGGCAGATGTGAAGAGTAGAAAGCTCTCTCAATCCCTTGATACCTTGTGGTTCTTTCTAAATTAGCAAATACTTTGGTCAGAAGGAGTGGGTGACTAGATCAAAACACTGAAGCTTCATAAATCTTCATTACTGATTTGAGGGGGTTACTTTAGATTAGATTTAGCTTATCACCTTAGGCTGAATGTCCCCACTTACCTGTGCAGTTTGAAGCTTCTTGAAGGGGAAAATTGAATAGGTACATGCCAGATGACTTGTCAGTGATGTAGCCCATGGGACTACCTGAAGTTTCATGTCCCTGTGAGACAGCAAGTAGCATTTGAAGTGCATCTTGCAGCACAGTTTTCAGATTCTTACTCAAAAGGGAAATGATTGTTCATATGCACCAGAGCTGTTATGCAAAACCAGCCAGCTCACAATAAATGGTTTTGCTTTTGCTCTAAACCAGACAGCGTAGTTGAATTACATATGAGATTATGCATAGCAAAAGGATGACCTGGAAGATTTTAGTCAGATGTTCTGGAAAGATATTTTTTCCCTCTATTAAGGAAGTATTTCTTTAAATTGGCAGACATTCACAATGTCCCAGTTGCCATTTTAGACTATTGAATAAAAGTAGTTTTGAATCACAAAATCTGAGCTGGATAATTAAAAATAGCTCAAAGCTTAATATTCACCAAAGGGTGCAGCATGTGGCTCTTGGGTAGCACATTAGGAGTTCCAGATGTTTTGTGACTGCAGTAAATTGCTGTTGCTACAATCCAAGATGGTGGTAAGAATAATGTTGCAAAGTTATAGGTAACTTACTCAGCATTGCTGGGCTCTAGGTAAGCACATGGCTGAATATCTTCTGCTTTTGATGGAGGAAGAAGGATTACTTAAAGTCAGTTGTGTATTTAGATTCAGAGTTAAGTTGCATTTAGTGCTGAATGCAGAAAAACTTCATCTCAAATGACAGTGTAAAAGAAAGTAGTTTATTTTATTTGCTTGTATGTGAAATTTGTAATGTATGAAACTCCACCCTTTCCCCATGAAACAACTGCAAAGAAAAAATGAACTAATTTCTTTTCATGTCCAGACCCCAGAAATGGCTGACTGTTGTGGAGGTTTTCTTCCTTCTACCTCAAAACCATTACATTTTGGCTGTTGTCTAATGTAAATGTATCTTTTAGCTTTGAACTGCTTTGCAAAGCTGAATTTTTTTCTCTTTTGTAAGTGGAACACAGTGCTGACTGATCACAGCTCAATTCTTGACTTGCCTTTTGTAATCTGGGCTGTCACAGGTACACTACAGTCAGTACCCAGTGTACTACTTCATCAAGTCTTGGTTACATTGCAGTCATAGTCCAATCTATTGTGTGGATGTACTATCAGATTGCAGAGGTGTTGACTGTATATAGAATTTAAGGTCTTGATATAGTAATCATGCCAGTACTCTGTTTTAGGCATTTCTGCAAAGGCTGAATTATGTCACATTAGATAGGAGAGGAGTTATTTAAATCCTATATGCAGGCTGCTGTTGACATACACAGTAGAAAGAATGGAATGGGTTGAATTTTCATTGAGAAGTTATAATCTGATTTACAAACCCTGCACTTGTTTGGACATCAGATTAAGTACAAAACTACAATAATGATTTATATCCTCATTTGTATGTCAGAAGGAGTAAATACCAAGGAGTTCAATAACAATTTGTAACATCTTGTTTATGAATATTGTATGTACTGGTGACACTGACTAAAGAATAATATTAATGTTGCGTATTTCCTGGGAACAGTAGTGACCATGTCCATTTCTCTTCATGGCTGTTTTGACAGTCTGGTAAATAGTGCTCAGTTGCAGTTTGTTTTTATTTTCTGCAATAGGAAGACTTAGAAGTTTTAGGTAGTAATATTTGCCTTGGAAGAGAGGCCATGCAAACAGTGCCTCTGTAGGTTTTAGAAGAGTGAACAACATTTATCCTCTGTGCTTATGGAAACTGAGGTTATTTAATAAGTCTGAAAGGAAGCAGAGACACATTTATGCTGGCTTTCTTTCCTCCATGATACAAGGTTTTAAGATCAAGGCAAATTCTCTCTCTTAAACCTGAACTTGACTTTCTCATGTAGATGCTCCATCTGTTTCTGTAGTAGAACAGATAGACTGTTGTGATTTTGAGGGGTTTAGCTTTTGTTCCTTCTTTATGCTTTCAAGCTTATTTTCTTCTAGTTTCTGTAAGTGCCAACAATGAAACTGTGTGTGTGAAGGAAGAGCATTAATGACTTCTGTTTCTGGATGCATATCTCTGTTTACTCTAAACAGAGCCAAGGGTTGAGGTGGAGCTTACAGGAGGGGGAGAGCTGGTTCCATGGTGCCTCAGTGGAGTGAATGTTAAGAGGTTAAATTCATTCAACACAAACTTCTAATGCAAATTGGAATGTTATGTTCTGACCAAAATATATTTGGTAAGGACTGTGTAGGAGAGTCAGAAATGGTGGTCAGGTATGTCAGATGTTGGATGTCATTTGTTCAGAAAAGTTACAAGATCTTAAATTCTTACTGGAAGGCTGCACACAAATCACACTTTGGTTATCAGTGTTGTTTCATTCAGGAGTGCTGTTTTCTTACTGGCTTTCAGAAGTTGCTAAGGCAAGGCCTGGGGAGGAGGGGAGAGGAGGGCAAGAAAAGCCAAAAAGTGCTGTTGATGCTTTTAGTTATTAAATCCCAGTCATGGCCTTGTTCATAGCAACAGACTTATCTAGCAGTTTCCCAAAACAAATGTAATTCACAGATGTGTGGTAGCAGCTAGGACAAAATTGAGCCCATCTAATCATCCAGTCAGTGGATTTCCAGTGCTTTTTCTTGTTTATAGTTTAAACTGTTTCTATCTTCAGTGCAGAGGGGAAAATTAAGATTTGCATTTTGATTCCAACTTCATTTGAGCAACTAATTTCTAATATCAGTAATCTCCCTCTTGTTATTTCTAAAGAGCCACTTGAAAGGGGACCATTTTAAAAGTAATAAGTACAAATAACCCCATTGTTCTCTTCAGTATGTACCGTGATAGTGCAGGAATAATGGATGCTCTGCAGGGGAAACATAACACTTTCTGTTAAAGCACTCGAGTGAAACTTTCTCTTCCTGCAGCTGCCACAGTAGGGTATCATTTTTGTTAGGGCATGGTATAAGTTTATCATTCGATTTAGCTGTTACAGTCCTTACAAAATACAGTTTTGAACCTGTATGAGTGTGGGAAGTATTTCCAGGTTAAATGATACCATGCAGGAATACAAAGGTATGTAATTGAGGAAAACTTAATGAAATGTTATTTTGTGTATAAGGGTGTTTTTTCCAAGAGTTAATATTGCCCATCTGTTTTCTAGTTATGATGTTCTGATTTCAGTGCACATATATTCTTGTTGAGATCTTCTGAAACAGGGAGAGAATTTTTCTTTTTTGTTCTTACGCTGAAGGGGAAAAATAGGTAGAGAAAAATTATGCTGGTGCAGTGTTCCAGCTTTGTTGCAAGACTTTTCTGGAATTTACTCCCAGAAGGTGTAAACACCTGATCTTTGTCTTGATAGTTTAGGGACTGATATTTGGGTCTTGCAGTGAGTTTCTAGAAATACTGTCATGTTTTGGTGGAGCAGTAATGTTATTGGCTAGAAATGCCAGAAAACAGGATGCCAAAATACTGAATGTAACTTTAACAGCAAAATAAGATTATCTGGACATATTCCAGAGATTAGAGAGAGCCTTTTTAACATAGCATTCTCAAGAAAACTATTGTTTTGGTTCTCAGTGAAGCACTGAACATAGCATGTTCTGTTGCTGCACTTGCATATGGACTTGCATCCACGCCTGCTGCTTGCAAATCAGTGCAATTGTGTTTTCTTGCTGTCTGGCTTCCTGTTTTTCCCATATTATCTGGGTGTTCCTGTGTGTCTTGTGATTCAGCTTCTGCTTATGCGTTGTAGCTATTACATATATAAAAGTCTTTCAAGTCCTTTCCCATGTCTGTTTTTCTGCCATCCCACGATAGTGTTTTCCTTTCCTAGCAGTAAGGGAGCATTTGCATCTTTCCTTTTACTGCTGATAACCAAAAGCAGTACCATACTACCAGTTTTTGCAGTGCCTTTAGCTCCTTATGCAAAAGGTTTGGTTAAGTTTTGGGAGAAATGTGCTCTTCTTCATTCCTTCTCTGGCCAATTCCATCGTGCTGGGGACATCAATATCCAGCCTTGAGGGACTTCATTCCCAGTTTGAAGCTGAGGCACTGGTGAGCAGCAGTGTGGTCAATACTTTAACCCAGGGCACCTTGGGTTTTGTCTTCTGTGTTCTCTGTAAAGGGAGCAGAGGTGCCAGCTGCCAGTCTGTCAGTGAGGGACTGGGCTGTACAGTGGAAAGTCTAGTATGATTATAGTATAAACTTCTGATCATTGCTGTTTTGTTTGCTATCAGTTCATGTCAAATTATGATGTTATTAAAGTGCTAGTAAATCAACCAGGGATGTGCAGCCTGTTTGTATGACCTGGCTCATACAGATGCTGAGTTACACAGAACTTTGGCCTGGCTGACATGAGAGAAAATTGGTGAATGAGCCAAGGTACTGTACTTACTGCAAGTTGGTATAGGCAAAAATATGGATCTTTAATCAGCTGTTGGTAAAAATCACAGTATAAGGACTGGCAATTTGCTACTGCGTAAGGTGCAGAGTGCACATGAATGGGCAAAGTTCAGAGATAGGCAGCTGCTCTGTGAAGAGTGTAGGGGTTTTAGTATTTGCTGAATTTGTCAGGTTAAACTAATGTTTAAAGGAAAGAAAATCATATGTCCTGATATACACTGGTTGGAATGGCTTGAACTGAACATTTGTTTCTTTTGTGTTCTGCAGACTTCTTGAAGCCAGCTCTAGCAAAGAGAAGGAGTTCGATCTGTGCCAGCCAGCCCCAGTCTCTAGTGCTGGTCCCCCTGATGGCACATTGTACAAGCCTGTGAAACCTGCCAAGCTGGACGCCACAGCTTTGCACGACTGCACTTTGGCCGCCGCTGTGCCTCCCTCGGAGCTGTCGAGCCATGCAGTCCTAGCCTGCAGCACAGGCATTCACGAGGAGCACTATGTAAGCGAAGGCGTGGAAGATGATGTGCCAGACTGCAGAGAGTACAGAGATGCCTGCACCATTACTGGTAAGCAGGCAAATCCTTTACCTTGGTGAGCATGTGGAGGTGGTAGAGTGAAACTTCTGTTCTTAAGCTCATGGTGGGGTATCTGCTTCGTGGACAGTTCTGCCGCTGTTCTGCACATTTTTTCTTGTTTAAGAAGTGATTTCACAGGCACTAGGATTTTCAGTGAAAGCATTTTGTAATGTTTAAGGTCCTGGAAATAGGCCAGTGACAGCTGTGAAACCAGGTTACTGTATTTATGTACTAGGGAAATTGAACCATTTGAAAGTTTGTTTGGAAAATAACTGAAGTCAGGGATGAGGAGAAGGGAACACTGCACCTTAAAGTTTATGGAGTGTTTGTCCTAATGTTCAGAATAATTTAGATTTCTATCTTCATATGCTAATTGCTTTCTCATGAAAAATGTGAGAAATAGGGATGGGAGAAATAGCATCTAACATTTTTGCTGTACATATTTTTGCTTTTCAAAGCCATTTCATTTTTTCACATTTGTTCTGGAACAGTAAAAGTTAATGTATATGGAATAGCTTCTTCTGTATGCTTTTATGAAAGGTTGAATACCTTATTATAGATGCATACAAATAAATGGAATATGTGTTGAAGTATGGTATTTTAGATAGAATTGGATTCTTAGTGCTGTGGTCAGCTGACCCATTTTTTTTGTGTTTGAATAATTGCTGTAACTCACTTTAGTCATGGTTATGGCCATGAAATGACAGGCAACTTCCATTCCAAATGCATGGTTTGTTGGCTGAGCTGTGAGGCTGCTTTTAGCCTAATGTGACCTTGTGAGTTCTAAGTCCTTTTGGGAATGTTTGAGGAGTCAGCTGAGTTTTTGGAAGGGAGAAATGAGATGTCTGAGAAAAACAGCAATAAGACTAAAGTCCTTCTAATTGGCAGCCAGATACTTTTATCCTGAGTTACTTTCAGCCCTTTCTAGAATTGTCTTTAAATCAGAGAACTAGCTATGTGACTGTCAGCAGCTGCTTTAGTAGTATGCCTTAGCTTAGCTCAGCCCAATAGCTGTGTAGTTACTAAGGGCTGATATTTTGAAAAAAAAGAAAACAGAAAGACAGAGGTGCTCTCAAGTCCACTCTGATTTCCTTGGGAAGGCAAGCAGCAGGGTTAACACTGGAGTCACTTTGTCACATATGTGTCTACATAAAACAAATGTTTTGTTTAAACAAACTTACTTTCCATCCTTCCTTCCTTGTTTTTTTGGATTTAGAGCTCCTTAATTGATTAGCTCAGAAATGGTCATCCTTTTGACTTCCATGTAGGTATTTGCTTGTTAGGTAGACTAGAAAGTACACATCACATAAATGCATTCTGGTTAATATAACTCTCTTTTCCAGACCTCTTGTAGAAGGATCTTGCAATCTGTTCTGTTTGCTGTGGCCTGTCTCCCCTTCAGCCCCTCTCCTCCCTCCCCTACTAACAGGAATTTAACTTTGTTTGTCTGTTTCTGACTACAAGCCGGGACAACCAATTTCTTTAATAAACCAAGATGCCTTTGTGATTATGGTTTCTTGAAAGGCAAGCCAAACTCACTTTTTAACATTTAAAAAGTTTTTATCAATTGGAGGCCAGTGCATGTTCTTGCTACTTCACATTCCTTCAAGCCCGATGTAGTTTCTCAATCTTTCTTCTTGCTTAGCTGTCAGCCAAATATTGTTTACAGATTGGTCCTAAATTGCTTTCTTAAATTGATTTGCTATTCTGCGGTGTCAAATTTGTACTGTTAGTGACCTGAGGACAGCATGATGTGACTTGCAGTAGAAATAGCAGTTGTTTTGTTGATTGTTTGGTTAGTTAGGGTTTTTTTTTTGGTGTTCATGGATTTTTGAGTTTCAGCTTTTTGTTGTGTGTTTTAAAGGTGCCAGAGGGCATAGGCTGGAAGTCAAGAATTGGTTTCATATTCACTCTGTAAAATCTCTATCATTATTGTGTGCAGGTATGCAGTGTATACCCCTGAAACAATCTGAAAGATAAATACTTAATTGAATTGTCAGAATTGTCAGACTTTAACATGAAGACTTTGTTTAGTTCTGATTGACAAGTTATCATTACTTCCGTTTTTAAATTGTTTAGTGGGAAAAAACTGCTTTTATCAAGTCTGCATATACTATACTTTTTTTTCTGATGACAAGCCTTGACTCATCCTAGAGTTCAAATTCAGCAGTCAGGGTAATCTATATATTCTTTTAGTCTTAAATTAACACCTACAGCCTATCATACAAGTTATCTGCAAAAATTCTTGCAAATAAAGGCTTGAGCACAGTTAAGAAAAGAATGAGAAACTGAGGCACAGGGTGGTGTGGTGATGCTTTCTGGAATGCAGCAAGCTAATGGTAATGGGAGCTATATCTCTGATATAGCTAATAGTAAATTATATGATGTGCACATTTTGCTTTTTAAGATTCTAAGACCATTGAGGCTCAAAGAATTTTTAATGCTGCTTCCTTTTCTTTTTGTTATTGTTTTTGTTTCCTGTTGTGTTTGCTGGAAGTAGCGAGGCACCTTGGCATTCTCTGTCAGCTGCACCAACTTTCCTGCCTGGGACCCAAGAGCAGATTCAATGTAGCTGAGAGCATTGCACATTCTGATTGTGCTAAGCATGTAATCTTGGATATAGGGTTGACTTAAACATTTCTTGTCCCCAAACCATCTCAGAATTGTGCTTGAACAGATTTCTGTGGGAGGGTAACTAGAGGTGTTTTAGGCAACTGGTCTGGATAGAATCCTTGCTGTGCTTTTGTGTCAGAGAGGAGGTGAGGGTTAGTTACGTTACAGCGCTGATCAGTCCTATTGTGTGGCCTAAAAACAGTTCTGTTGGTATAACGGAGGCAATAAGCACTATAGGGCTGGGCCCAGGTGACAAAAACAGTGTGGTGAAAAATTTCCTCAAGCCAATGTCTGAGAGAGGGACGGAACCCTAAAAGCACCTTTCCCACTGAATTTGACACTAAAGCACCATCCAAAGCTCATAGGTGCTGCAAGTGAAGCTTTATGCAGGTAAATGCATTTGAATCTGTGCTGATTCAGCATGGAAATGAAATAGGATAGTTGATCCTTTGAAAAAAATTGTGAATGTTTTAAGAGTTATAAAAAAAGTGCTGGTGCAGCACATACTTTCTGAACACTAAACCTGAAAACTGACTCAGTAGTGGTTGTAATAGATTTTTTTGTTTTGTAATATTTCGTTCTAGGTTTACTTAGCAAGATTTAGGAGAAAAGATCAATGTAGCCTGACTTCTAGTTTTCTATTGCTATTGATTGTGGAGCTCCTGCAGGTGAATGGGCAGAAGACTCAAGCCCTGAGGTTGGTGGACAGTGGGGCAGCACTGTATGGAAGTGGCATGGTGCTGCTACATGTGGGAGGCACCTCTTGTTTCCTAGTTGTTTTTCTTTGCTTTTGACTTTTCTTTTTCTTGCTGCTCTCATTCATCCAAGAGTATAGGGATAGGAATACGGATGTAGCACCATCTAGCGTTCCTTTTGCTAGAAAGGGAGTGGAAATGCTTTTCAATGTCTGTCTTTTCTGTAATTGCAGTGCAGACCTGAATACTTTCAGTCAGATGTTGATAAAAAGAGCAACTGGAGTTGGGGCCTTTCTTCTCTAACACCACCACCCCCATCCCATTATTTGTAGAGCAGGAAGGGCTGTAATCTTGACATGAGAAAGCAGAGTATCACTAAATTGCTCAGTAGTCCCGATTTTATGAATTACAAAAGTCTCTTAGTCTGATTGCCTTTTTCTTATCTGTTAGCTGCTGTCAGACAAATCCTATCCTTCTGGAAATGGGGAGTACAGAGGGGATGGAAGTCTGAAATATCACTGGATATTGCTCTTGTGATAGCTGTCTTGAGTGCCAGAATATTTTTGTCAGGCTTTTTGGTTGTGTTATTTTTTTTTCCTCTTAAAATATGCTTAACACAATATCCTTAGACATCTTCAGTAAGTTAACTTTGTTTTTGCATGTCTGAATACTCACTATTTGCATTGATTTTGGTATGGTGTACTTTGTAATTCAAGGGCTAACTACTTAATATGCCATGTAGGTTTCCTTCATCCTTCTCTGAAAAGGGGGAGAATGAATGGACTGTAATTTAAATTGCCCAGCTCCTTCATCATTTGCATGATTCATTTGTTCATTGTACTAATTACTCTTACTAAATGCATGTACGAGCGTGTTTTCTGGCTGTTCAGGACACTTTGCTGAGGGCTATTGAAATATTGGGAAATGCTCTGTGGTAATAACCTGTTCTGTGTCTTACTTTGTTTGCAATTAACACAAGTAGATTTTTTTTTTTTCCCTAAAAACAGTTACGTTACTGGAGGGGTCAAACCACTAAATGTCTTTTTTTCTCAGCAGGAAGGTGTCAGTGAGAAGAGTTGGTATTGTTTGACCTTCCTTGTGGGTTGTGTAATTTGCACGTTTCTGCAGTGACTGCAGTGGAAGGAGTCATAACATCCGGAGAAACGAACTTTCTCTTGCTGTCAAGCCTGATTCACACAATCTTCTAGCAATGTTTGGGTGCAGAAAGTTTTTTCTGAGTTTGCATCCTGTGTCTATCCTTTTTCAGGCTTTAATTATGTTCCCATATGAAATGGAGATTCCATTCTCCTCCACCAAATTACCAGTCTTCATGGCAACATCAGCCAATTTTGATAACTGAGTGATCCTACTGATAATGGTGTCATTCTGACCATTTCTTTATATAATCACTTTATTTTAAAATACGTGCTTAGAGCCCACAGAATTTCCATTCCATTGTCTATGTGTCCCCCCTAAGATGCATGTTTTTGTGTTGAAAAGCTGAATTTCTGTTCCTTCCGTTTCAAGTGTGATAAGGCTTGATTACTCAGGATTAACTCCATAGGGATTTAGGTATTACAGGTTGTTGTAAGATTGCTTTACCGTTGTTACGAGGTGATGGGGAGAATGCTGTACCTGTGGCTGTCCTGTTGAAGTGTGTGAGTTACCACCAGAAACCATGTGCTTGCTATTCTGAGGCTGTTCAACAGGATGCTCTGGTTGGTTTTGGTACCCATTACAGGCCTGCTGGTTGACTTCTAAGCTTTAAATGGTTAAAAAAGTATTGCTAGAATATTAACAGTTTTTAATTGCTTCCCATTATTTGAATCTCTGAGTTCTGTTGAGGTTACCTTTCTCTTTTACTGTTGAGGTTACCTTTCTCTTTTACTGTTGAGGTTACCTTTCTCTTTTACTGTTGAGGTTACCTTTCTCTTTTACTGTTGAGGTTACCTTTCTCTTTTAGTGAAGCATAACTTGCTCTAGCATTTACTTCTTTTCTGCTCCTGGTTTGGGGTGCGACTTCCATGTTTATCTCAGTTTTGTCAATATGAGAGAAGAGCTGTAAAATCCTGCTTGGTGGAGCTGGAACTCAAGCAAAGAGCATAAGAAATGCTCTTCTTTGTTGGACCAGCTGGCTCAGGACTGTGTTTCTGATTCTCAGATACTGGATATGGAGATCACATACTCAGCCACTCTCAGTAGTCTACTCTCAGCATAAGTACTCCCATCATGCAGAACTATTTACTGTTGGAACCTGTCCATAGCTTTTTCTTATCTGGATCTGCTGATTGTTTTACTCTGGAAGTTCATGGTTGCTACTCCTGTGTGCAGTGACACCAATCTTGCAGTTTCTGTCAATATTTGTCCTAGTTACGCAGGATTTTGGTGAATATCAGTTCTTCTTTCCCCTTATAAAGTTATCTTCATTATTTTGTAAAACCTTCATCGTTTTTACATCCCTGCCTACTCCTCTTCCAGCTGTTGTAGTCTCTCCTTTAAATAAAGCTATGAGAATGTTGGTCCTCTCCTCAACCCATTTACTTTATTGTAAGTTATTGTCACCAGTCTCATCTTGTAAGCATGACCTAGTTTTGGTCTCTTGTCCCTCTTTCCTGAGAGTTCTGTAAGCAGCGATTGCTAAATTCTGAACAATCTTCCCTTCTCTAAAGCATTCCGAAAATGCCAGTCCTGTTAACATGAGATAGCTCCTTTGGCATGACTGGAACAATTTTATGAGTCTGACTGTATTTCTATCTAGCATACTCTGATAAAATTATCTTATTCTCTGTGCCTGCTGCATCATTGCCTTTATTTTGAATTTTCTGTCTGGCTTTTGGTGCATTCTCAGTCAACTTCATGCAGATTCTCCCCCCTCACATCCTCCCCACAGTTGCTTTCCAGCTCTTACCCTTTTCAAGTAACCTGGTATTCTTCTTCCGATTCCTCTCCTGTGTCAGGTTGTTACACTACCTTTTAATCTGTATCTTGGGCATATGTTTTTATTTTATCAAGGATTATCTTTTTGTGGTTTGGTGACATTTGGTTGGTTGGTTTTCCCTTAAGCAGAATTGTGCTGTGCTCCCTATGTAGCCCTCTTATTTATTTATGCTTCCTAATATGTTCCATGTTTTATAGTGTAAACTGTCAATTCTGAAGTCACTATGAAAGCAACTGTTGGAATTACAAGTCCAGTGTGACGTTTTTAAAGGCATTCTTCTTAGATTTTCCTTGTTTTGGGAAGCAATTATCATTCCTAAATATGTACTTTATTCAAAGTAGGGGTGCATGAAAGCAGTAAGTGTTCATCAGTGTTCTGGGTTTGTTCTTTGGAGAAAGTACTGAAGGGTCAGTGCCTAGTAGATTTTTTGGAAATTTTTTTTTGGCTTGCATTTTTTGTTTTCCTGTTGTGGTGCAATGAATAGTGCAGAAAGACTAAATAGCTACATTTGATTATTGGCGCATTTAAATATGTGAAAAAAACTTCCATTCCATAATTTAGTTCCATAACACATGAAGTTCAGCTTTACCTTTCTCCCTCAATGTGTGTGTGTGTCCATCATTAAGCAACACATTTTTCACTTAAAGTAAGCATCTGTAAAGAGCAAGCTACATAAGATTTAATTCTCATATTTTGCTTGTGATTCTGTGAAAGCTTTTTTGACAGCTGTTGTTTAGTGGTTGGCACATTTTGTAGCTGGGCTGAACAACCAGGAAAAGCAGGACAATTGCTTTTCAGGGTTTTCGTACTCAGTAATTTATCAATGGGTTTTTGAGACATTCACAGTCTCTCTTGGCAGCTGGAAGATCCTAATGGTTAATGAATGTGTTAATTCTTACTGCTGCTGAGCAGTGCGTGTCCAGCATGCCTTTGGTACATGAATAGCTTTTGTTCTTACTCTAAAAGAATAGCCATGGTGGCAAAGTTTCCTTTTATTTTCTGTTTCATGTGAGAATCATTACTATGGGTGCATTTATCTACAGGGAGAAATGTTTCCATGCTTTCATTTAAAGCAAAGTTCATTTAAATTCATGGCATAGTGTAGGGTCCTAGTAGTTTAATGTACCAAGTCACCAAATCTGTCTCAGGTTTTATACCTAGCAGGAATGTGTATGTAGGGTGGAACCAAAGCAGGGGGTCTTCAACCTGGTAAACAATGGCATTGTTCACGTTGGAACTGTACTTCCCAGGGGTTTCATCTCCATTAGCTTTGACATTCTCAACTTTATCCTAGTCTTTAGCAGGTGTGTTTGGCCAAGCCAAAAAGAGGTTGGCATGGAATCTTTTGTTTTCCTGTGGAAGCTGGGATTTTGTGTGGTTTTTTTCCATGTTCAGAGGCAGAAGAACCACTGCTTACACAATTTTGGTTGAAAGTGTGGCAGGACTTGCAATTTCAAATCATGTCATGCCGTACCAGTCAAGTTACAGAAGCTGCAATGGCTGTTTGAGCAGTCTGAGTTTTAAAGATATGAGACAACTTTCATGTTAAAGGGCTTTTCTTCCAGATGCTTGGCTTTGCAGCCTGCTATGAGACTTCAGATGTATAAGGATGCTAAGGCTATCTTTCCCTTTGGACAAGTCAGTGAATTGGATTTTTTTTTTTCTTTTTTTGCCTGAGAAGCTAACCACTTGCTTTACATTGAAACACATGAGTTCAGTCGTATTATTTGAAAGACTTCAGCGCAGTTTCAGTACACTTAGCCACATTCTGGGCATCCTAGAACTGAAAATGAATAAGAATATGGTAAGTCCTGGGATTTTGCCTATTGCTCTGTACATATACATGTAATTGTTAAATAATGCTCAAGAAATACTTCTAATTATAGACTTCAGTCAATACTTAATGACTGTGTCTACATGAGCCTGTGGAACTCAAATAATGGATGACTACAGGCCATGTTTTCTTCTTCAATAGCATAGGTAGCAGCCTAATTGTGTGGTAGAACTTTCTTCCCTCTGCTTTTCATTTTTCTGTGGATCTGTTTGTAGTGATAATGACAAGCTCATTCCATCACTGTCTAAATGGACAGGAAGCGTGGGGAAAATGAGGCTACTGGGCTTTTTCAAGCAGCCAGGAAATATCTACTGCAGAAACATTTAGAGAAAGGCCATCCTTCTTTCTTCCATCATTGGAATATGGGTAGGCTTGTGGGTCTTCTGAAAAAGAAGAATGCTAATGTAGTCATGGCCTCCTGGGTGGTTGTTTATCTGGATTAGGTGACTAATCTCAATGTCACATGGAGCAAAACCAGCAGTCAAAATGTTATAGTATTTGACATGGAATAGCCTCAACTTGATGAACTTTGATTTCTTGTGTTACATGTGGCTGGACTTTAGCCTCCATGCTGTAGCCTTTTTCTGCAGAAAATCTTTAACTTAACTGGTATGGAGCCAGCACTGGAAGTGACCCTTTGCACATATAATGTGCTTTTTATTTTTTGGAATTGTTATTTATTAACTGTCCATTCTCAAAGACTTATTTAAAACAGAACTTAAAAAAAAAAACACTGAGAGAGCTAAGTGTCAAGGGTGAGTGTAATATGTATGTGGGAAATAGGGCAGGACTGAAAACCAAAGAGAGGAGTATGTTGTCCCATGAAGTAATGTAGTAGATTTCTTTATTCTTCCAGCTTTCTTCAGAGAGTTTCCTTGTTTCTCTTGTCTCTTTTTGTTACTGTGCTTGTATCTACTTCTCTTTCCTCAGCTGCCTCAAAAGGTAGTGACAAGTTTTGATGTTTTAGTCGTTTTGTGAGAAATTAAAAATTTGCCTGAGAATGCTACTGAGGCATATTTTTGTTTGCTTTTAGGTTTGGTTTTTTTTTTCCTTTTGTTTGTTTGCTTTGTTTGTGTTTAAGAAGAAGATATTTACTGCCCCTCTGTGGCTATGGGCTGAGCACCAGCTGCTGGCGTTTGATGCAGTGGAGTTTCCTGGAAGATGCTCAGGGTGGGCATGTGATACAACCGGATAACCAAAGCTTGTGTTTTGAAGGTTGCCAAGCAGCCCAGCACTTCCCTAGGGTCACACCCAGCATGGAGTTGTTTTGCTGCACACACCACTTCTGTTCAGCAGCTGTTTCCCTTTGCTCAGAGGAAGCACTTCTGAATAGCACAGCCACTTTATGCTGTTTGCAAGGTGCTAGCTTCCATCAGGACTGCAACTCAGGGGAACTGTGCTCTGTGAATGATACTGGGTAGTTTTCTTGTGGTCTTTCTTGTCATGGCTTGTGTGTACTGGCACGCCCCTTCTTGAGCAGAGCTCTGACCCTAGCACAGTTCCTGGCAGGGTTGGGTTTATGAGCAATTGCGTTTTCCACTGAAACTGAAAGAGAAAAAGTGGCTGGCAAAAAGTCCTGTGGGATTTGGGGGTTCGGGTACTAAGGCAGTTCTGCCGGCAGGTGGCAGTTTGTACTGCCGGCAGGTTCTGTGGAGACCTGGGAGTCCTTTTAACCTTGGGAGGGGAGCTCTGCTCACAAGCAAATCGGTAAAACCATAAAGATCAGGGATGGTTTGAACCAGAATGCAGACAGGCACAAACTATATATTTTATGTTCTTTGTGAGGACTGTACTGATAAGCTGTTTACATTGTGTTTGTAGAGGCTCCTGCAGATACCAGGCTCTGAGATTTGTATCATTTGTTTTCTCTGCATGTTTTCTGTGTGTTTTGGGGTGTTATTGTTGGCCATCACACTCCCCACGCCTTTGTCTCTTCTCATTGTTCTAGGTTCATTCTCTGAATTTATGATTAGTTCTAATGTGGAGTTCATGCTGAAATTAAGTGCTCCTTCTTTATCAGTCACCTAAAAGCATCTCATCTGTCAAACTCAATTCCCTACCAGACTTTCGGGTNTTTTCTTTCCTACAGTAAGATACATCTGTAACCATAAACAGATAAACATAAACAGAAACCCGAAAGTCTGGTAGGGAATTGAGTTTGACAGATGAGATGCTTTTAGGTGACTATGTTAATAGGAACGCGATTTTCAAAGCTGTCTACCTGTGGTTCATGCTGAACTTAGCTGGAGTTGAAGTTTGTTTGTTTGTTTAATTGTTTTTTATGAGATGCTGGCATAGTTCCACCCATCCAAGTAACACTGACAGCTAAGTATATATGTAACTCTTTATGGGAAGTGACCTAATGCATTGCCTTGCTCTGTGAGTGCGGGATGCAAAGGGCAGTGGGTGACCACCCCACACAATGCCTTGTGATCTGTGTTGTTATGTGCAGAGGGGGGAAGACGTTCCCTGAGGAGTTGTGCTGTCTCTGTACAGTCAGCTCCCATTGTTTTAGACTTCTCACTCCATTTTCTCTATGAGCAGCTCCTTGCTCACTTGTCAGCAGAGGAAAGATGTCAGTGTGCATCTGAAAATAACCAAGTGTACTCTTGTTTTCACATGCACGTAGTTGTCCTGCAAATTATTTCTTTCTCTGCTTGTGAAAAATTTAGAAAAAAAGAAAAAAAAAAGTGGGGGAAGGAAGAAGCCATCCTCCCACCCTCATGTCAATCTCCCCAGTGAAGAGTTAGTTTACTATATTTAGAGCATTTTGTATGGATAGAGATGTGCCTAGAAGAAAGGGAACTGATGAAATAGTGAAAGGTATCTAGATCAACAAGCATAATAAAAATTCCTTTAAGGAAATATAAGCAAGCTGAAATAATCAGTGAAACTTGAGTGGCTATTTTAGGTTGAGAGGCATGGGGTAGATAGGTTTAATATGTCTAGAAAGGAAGAAACACACCAGCCAGTCAAATGCCAATATATGAAAAGATCCGAAACAAGCTAGTAAGTAATCCATTAACAACCACCCAAGGGATACTGAAGTGGGAAGAAATATGCATAAGAGAGCTCAGCTGGAGTGTTCTGCATCTTCTTTATGGAAAGAGAAGATTAGAAATTGTAACAAGGAATTAACCAGGACAAAAGTCTTTCAAAACATTTGTTTTAATCTCATTTAGAAAACAGAAAGCATGAGGAGGAATGTTGTCAAA
>VZTT01056278.1:0-37800 GCA_013400855.1 Buphagus erythrorhynchus
CACAATTAAACTGAAATAATCAACAGGGAAAAAAAGCCCTTAAATTCATTAGGAAATTTCCATAGCACGCAGAGCTGGGACAATTCCAGTGACAAATTTTAAAAGTCTTCCTCTTTCCCCCCTCCAAATCCCAGCTGCAGGGACTGTGCCTCAGCATCACCTGGAACAAGACATGAGGATCAAATTGTCCAGTCTGGGACTGAGAAGTTGGAATTTGAATAATCAAAGGCACAGACAGTGACCACCAAGTTGGGATGGATATGCACAATTAAACCGAAATGATCAATTGTCGCCCTGATTTTTTGAGATGTTTATGCCTTCTGATGTTTTCATTCCTTCTTCTAACTTTCTGACACACTTTGCTGTAAACAACTTATTGTTTTTCATTCTTTCATGTAGGTGGAGAAAGTTGATGGACTGTTAGTTTGCCCAGTGTCGTTGGAGAGGTGGCACTGTCACCCTCCAATCCACTGTCACCTTTGGAAAGTTATATATATGGAGTCAGAAATTAAACTTTGGTTCTTTTTCACCTTTCAAGTTGCGGTGAGTATGTGTTTTATTTCTCGTGTCCTATAGCGACAATCAATAGGGAGAAAAATCCCCAAAATTCACTCTTCAGGCAATTTCCATAGCACACAGCACTGTGCATAGCTGGGACAACTCCAATGGCAGATTTAAATGTCTTCCCCTTTTTTCCCCCCTATAATCTCGTATTTATCATCTCAAAAAGCCCAAAGATAACAGGAATTTTCAAGACCCTGGTGACAGGAGCGCTCGGAGCGAGCCCTGGCAGCCCCTCGCCGGCACGGGGGATGGGATGGGATGGGATGGGATGGGATGGGATGGGGGAATATCGGGGGAGATGCCTGGGAGTCATCGCTCCTGGCTCACCCCCAGCCAGCCACCAAAGACCCAGTCCCAGGAAAATTCGTGAAAGTTCGAGATGCGGAGCGCAGGGGGAAAGCACGGGCAATGTGACACCTGCAGGGAAGCAGGTTAATAAATGCTCAAGGAAAGGCTGCTCTCAGGACCCTGCTCTTCCCCGTACGATTCGGATGCTGCTGGGATCGTGCCGTGGGGTTTGTCCTCTCCCAGACCCAGCTCTGTCTCCATGGATTTGTGGGGTCCTGGGTGATGCTCCCGTGTTTGCCCACCCCGAGCCGCTGCTTTGCGAGTTCCTTGAATCCTGTCCCTGCTCCTCGGCAGCGAACACAGAAGACACCTCTAGCAAGAGCCTTTATTTCCATCCCAATTTACGCTGACGACCCCATTCAAAATGCAGATAGGAGAGTCGTTCTGGAGACGCCTTTTGCGGCTTTTGCCTCTTCCAGATGCGTTTGTGTTGGTCTCCTCACTGCTCGGGCATTTATGGGAACGCTAAAAACACGATGGGAACCCCTGAGAGCGCATTGGCATGACCTGTGTGTCCCCAAAAAGCCACATTGCACAGAGCTGTCACACGGAGCCACACCCGGTGCCATCCTACAGCTCACTTGTTAATTGTTCAGCCGGAGAGGGGCTCAGGAGCAGCAGAATTCATCCAAAAGTCCTAAAATACTCATCCAAACCAGGCTTGGAGCAACCTGGGATGGTGGAAGGTGTCCCTGCCCATGGCACGGGGTTGGAATGTGATGAGTTTTAAAGCCCCTTCCAACCCAAACCAGTCTGGGACTCATTAAGTCGTGACAAGAAGGACATGGAGGGGCTGGAGGGTGTCCAGGGCAGAGAATGGAGCTGGGAAGGGGCTGGAGAATTCCTGAAGGAGATGGGAAGGGGCTGGAGATTTCCTGAGGGATTTGGGAAGGGGCTGGAGAATGCCTGAGGGATTTGGGAAGGGGCTCAGCCTGGAGAAAAGGAGGCTCAGGGGGGCCCTTGTGGCTCTGCACAACTCCCTGACAGGAGGGGACAGCCGGGGGGATTTGGGATCTGGGCACAGGGAACAGGGACAGGAGCAGAGGGAACAGCCTCAGGCTGGGCCAGGGGAGGTTTACATTCATTATTGGGGAAATTCCTTCAAGGAAAGGGTTGTTCAGCCCCAGCACAGCTGCCCGGGGAGGTTTGGAATCCCCATCCTTGGAGGGATTTAAAATCCATGTGGATGTGGCACTTGGGGACATGGGACACTGGTGAGGGATGGTTGGACTAAATTTGAGAGGGTTTTTCCAGCCTCAGTGATGCTGGGATTCTGTCTTCTAAATAAAGGAGTGCCACTATGCCCAGCTAGGAAAGTGATACAGATTTAATTTCTGACTTCACTAAACCAATAAAAATCAGAAAATCTCCATCAGTAGATTTTGCCCAAAAGGTACAAGCAGTGCATCCAACAATTTCAGATCTGTGTCTGGATTACACATCCCTGCACCAAGTCCTTGCCCACCCTGATTTTATGGACACATCTTTGAGGCTTTAGGACTTCATGAGCTCCTCAATTAGTAAAAGTTTCTTGCAACACCTTTGACTCATGTGCAAAAATAAAGCAATACTTGGAGAAGTTGTATCTGATACACACAACACAAAACTGCCAGCAGACCAGGAATGTGAAATCAGCAATTAGGACTATTTAATACTCCCAGATAGAAAGGAAAAAAAACCCCACACATGGAAAAGTGAGATTTATCAGGCAGTTAATTGCCAAGCATTTTAATTTAAGAGTTAGGAAAATGTAATTCTAATTATTACCGAATTATGCAGTCATACATTTTCATACTCATGTAATATAGGACCCTCAGAATGACATGACACATTTTAATTAAAACACAATTACTTATTGACGATTAGATCTGTTCAAACAGTGCCTCCCTTCCAGCACCTTTCCCTGTGTTCTTCATCAGTGAATGGCACATCAGAAATAGGAAAAGCTCGGATGTGATGCAGCAAATTTTTTGAGAGGTGTTAATTCCTTTTCTTTATAAGTTTATTTTTTAAAGCTGTCTCTCTATATCTCTGGAATGACATAAAAAGCTACAAATAATACAGATTTCTCCTTTAGTTATGCTATAATTTATGACTTTGTTTCTCTCTTTGCCAGAGAAAATTCACCCAGTCTTTCATTTGTTCATCACATGAACCATCATAAACTTCCCAAAACTTCCATTATTCTTTTCCAAGTTAAATTTTCTGTTCACCAACAGCTCCTTAAACAAGACAAGCTTTAGCAGAGGGAAGTTTTGAACCAAAACAAAGGAGCCAGGTGGGTTCTGGAAAGACATTTCTCCATAGGAATGTACACAAACCACACCTTGGTCATCTTTCTTAGTGAATTTTTCCCTCTCTCCAGACAAAAATCTATTTTAGATTTTCTTCATGACCACATAAATCTTCAGATTTACCAGCAAAACTAACTGAAACAATTTTTTTAAATACGTCCAAACCAGCATAACTTGTTTTTTAGATGTAAACAGGAAAAAAAGGAGGAGACATCAGAATTTGAACCGATTTTTTCACACTTAGTGCACTATAGAGCACTTAAAATAGCTTCAAGATGGAAGAATAAATAAAATACTTGCAGCCAGTTGACTCAAAATCCAACTCACAAGTGCAGGAGACCACTGTGATTCCCAAGGAAGGAAAAATTTAACCTTAGTCGTCTCCTATTTTGTAAAGCCACAACCCAAAGTTAATTTTTGGTGGAAAACCCTCACTCTTTCCCACTGAAATTCTCTTTTCCCGTCATCAGCCAATGAAAGGAGCAAGAGAAAGAGCAAATATTTCCTTCCTTACCTCTGGCATTGAGGATTCTCCCTGACAGCAACAGCACTTCACACCTCATACTTGGGGGTGTTTTCCTCTATTCAAGGGCTCGTTGCCATTAATTAAAGCAGATTCTACTTTACTCTCCTCATCAATTAAGGTAATGAGTAGATTCTACCCCTCTGCTAAAGAGCTGTGCATTAGTTAGACTTTTAGTTAGACTTTTCAGCAGTTTAAAATCTTGGATTTTTTTTTTTTTTTTTTTTTTTGCTTTGTTAGATGTGTTACCAGCTTTCCCTCCAGGTCACCTGCAAGAATTTCTGGTCTCTGTAATAAAATTCCAAAGAAAATCCACCTGAGATTAAATGTATTTATTTATTAATTTATGCTTTGGAAGCTCACACTGGAATTTCATCCAAACTTCGCTATTTTTTGCATAATGAGATTTTTAATCCTTATATCATTTTTTATGGTTAACACATATTCCTCTTTTACCTGGTCATTTGCCAGATGTTTTGGTGTCCAATCCCTGGAAAATCACCCAATAAAACCCTCCCACCTCCTCTTCTTTTCAGGAGTGGGAGTGATTTAACCTTCATCATAAATTCAAGGTTTAGTCTGTAGGGAAAACATTTATGGAACCACAGAGCTATTCTGGGCCAAACGACAGAACTGAACTTCCCAGTGACTTAGAATCCCAGCCAAACTTGTCCTAATTACGAAGAGATAAAGAGGAAGAGATAATTGTAATTTCTTGGGAGATGACAGCTGTATTATAACACCAGAAATGCAACTTTCTGCCGTGGCTGCAAATAATCCTGCTGTTCCAGAGGAAACTTGGGAAGCCACCAAACAGGTGTACAAGGGGAACACAGGCACTTTGCAAAGGGGTTTTTCTCCAGGATGGTCCATCGTGATCAGCAGAACAAGCACAGGGAACACAACACAAGACCCTGGAAAAGGCAGCAAGGAGAAGGGGTTTTCCAGGGTGATTTTGGCAAGAGGGAGGATGATATAAACCTGGGAGGAGCTGGAGACTCCCTGGAGGGCAGAGGGATGAAAATCTCCACAAATGAGAGGGATGGAAAATCGCCGACCGTGTGAAGTTCAACAAGGGAAATGCCAGGTTCTGCACCCAGGGTGGGACAGCCCTGGATTTAGGGACACACTGGGAATGAGAGGCTGGGAAGCAGTGCCAGGGAAAGGGACCTGGGGGTCCTGGTTGAAGGAAAGTTGGATCTGAGTCAGCAGTGCCCTGGAGCCAGAGGGGACATCCCTGTCCTGGGGGGATTGGGGATTGTCCTGCTCTGCTCGGGGCTGGGGCAGCCTCACCTCGAGTTCTGGGGTGGTTTTGGGTGCCACAATATAAATAAGACATTAAACTGTTAGAGAGTGTCCAAAGGAGCCAGCAGGATGGGGAAAGCCTCGAGGAGGAGCCGTGTGAGGAGCAGCTGAGGGCACTTGGGATGTTCAGCTGGAGGAGAGGAGACTGAGGGGACACCTTGGGCCATCAGCATCATCCTGGGGGAAATGCAGGGGCAGGAACTGAATCTTCATTGTCATCACCAGGGACAGACCCAGGGAATGGCTGGAGCTGGGCCAGGGGGGTTTAGGTTGGGTTTTAGGGAAAGGTTCATCCCCAGAGGGTGCTGGGCACTGCCCAGGGAATGGGCACAGCCCCAGAGCTCCAGGAGTTTGGACATTCCCAGGGATGCCCAGGGTGGGATTGTTGGGGGTCTGTGCAGGGACAGGAGCTGCACTGATGATCCTTGCAGGTCCCTTCCCACTCAGGATATTCTGTGAGTCCTTGATCTTCAATCTGGTGCCAAGGACTAGGACACAATGAGATGTCACAACCCAGCTCCCTGCAGCATCTCCTGGCTGGGACCCTTAGGAACATCACATGGACATGGGTGGGACATTCTTTGCCTCTAGGTGTTAATTTAAAGCTTCTCTCACTAATCCCATATCTAGAGGGCACGTGGAATTTAGGGCAAGGGGAAAAAAATAAAGAGAGTGGGGAGAGGGAAGTTTATGGAATATTTTCATTTTTGAGATCCACAAAGGGGCAGTGAGAGCTGTACCCCAGTTGATTTCACCAGTGCAGCAATGCTTTATCAAGATTTTTGCATTCTCCATGTGCAGAGAGCACTGAGGGATGATGTGTTTGCAGGGATTGCATTTCTTAAAGGAAGACAAAACCAATCAGTGATTAATATATAAAAGCCTGACACTCAATATAAGGATAAAAAAGAAATTACAGCTCCCACTCTGCAAAACCTGTGGGGAAGCTCTTCAGTCTTCCCAACGTGAGCAGGCTGGTGTTGAATATTCCCTAAAATCTGGTTATACATGTTTATTTCCAGTTCCTCTGAAAATGATGGTGCAGGATATGCTCTTCCCCTGGTTTCTTTAATTTTAGTGTTTCTTCAGTCACTGATGCAGAATTTTTCCCCTCTGTTTAAAAAGCTGAGTGGGTTGGTTGTGATCTGCAAGATTTACCTGTATGAATTCCAGCTCTCAGCCCTTTGCAGGAGGAAAGCCTTCCTATCAGGATATTTCCTAGTTTTCAGGCAATAAATCCAATGCACCTGGAAAGAAATGGTCCCACAAACATCCTTGGAGAGCTGTGTCTGGTGGGAACATGTGCAAACCCACTTTAGCCAACTGGAAATTTGATTTTAATTGATTTAGATTTCATGTGTGAGAGAAGTGAGATGAGTGAAAAATGGACTTTTGAATGCCTGAGGAGGAAAACAGTTGGGATAATTGGGATGTGACATCACAGCTGTCTGGAAGGAATGTGATGTCATATTTTGTCTCCATTACACCATATCCTGTAATGGAAGGGTCAACAGCACGAGTTGTTGCAAATACCCCACTGGAATTGGCTCCAAACCTCAGGAATTTTCACCTAAACCATGTGGATTCCATATTCAATACAGGCATGGAGAGGGGAGAAAGCAGAGATGACTATAATAGTTATTTTTTTTAATAAATTCAAAAGCAAAATGCTCTTATTACTGACTAGGTTTGATTGAAAATGAGAAATATGTCCAAATAATCCCCCATCCCATCTCTCCATGGGATGAGGGATGGGAACACCATTCCCAGTTAATGGATAACTCTTGGAAATGTTTCACTTGAGGGCTTGGAGCAACTTGGTCTGGTGGAAGATGCCCCTGCTCATGGCTGGTGAGTTGGAACAAGATGGTCCTTGAGGCCCCTTCCAAAAATTGGCAATTTTCAGATTTTTCACTCTGCAGCCGTGGATTCAAGTGAAATCCTTCCCGTGGTTAAAAATGGTCTCTAAGCAACAAGCACTGAAATGTTTCCAAATCCTTTTTGCTTGACCCAGGATTTGTGCTGAGTTAGATGAGTAAACACTGGCATGACGTGACATTCCTGTTATTTATGTCCCATCCAAATAAGTGGAAGATAACCTAGGCAAATTTCCATTATCTAATTATAAAAACCTCCTCATATTCCCATGAAACTAATTTTAATTTGATGAAAAACAGACAGCTTGGAAATGGATTTCCTACGATTCGAGCGATAAGATTCTTTCTCAGTGTGTTCTCAATTTACCAAAGACTCCAAAATTGGAGATCTCTATTAATAAACATTGCTGGTTGCTCATGCAGTGACTTCGTGTTATTACACACACACAAAAATAAAAATAAAAGGAAAAATCTCCTCTGCTGCATTCCAGAGAAGGAGGAAGGAACCACACTGTGCTTTATTTTCAAGAGGGAGCTGCAGCAGGTGAAGCTCCTGCTTTGTTCAAAGTTGCTCTCACCATGTGATGGTCACAGGTTTTTAAAATGTCTGCAAGAATTCCATAAAATTTGCCTTTGGAGAGCAAACCCCTCAGCAGGGAGGCTGGAACTGGATGGTCTTAAGGTCTCTAACCCAAATCATTCTGTGGTTCTGTGAATTACAGGAAGATCCTTATAACTACAATGTGCAGGGGATTATCTGCAGCAGAAATAAATTGTGTTTTGGCAGTTACTCTTTCTTAAAAGTCACAATCCTACTTTTCCTTACTGCTGAAAATTCCATAGCAGAATTCATTGCATGGGTACAGGTTAGTGGCACCTCTCCTGAAACTTGTGACGTTGTCCAATGCCTAAAACATCCAGAAAAAAGGAGCAGCCACAAAAACCTCAGTTTTTGCTGCAGTCTGGACCCAGGTTTGACCACTTTTCCTGAAAACTAAGCCCCAAAACCCCCTGATTTCCTGCAAAATCTAAGAGGAAGATCAATTTAACTAATGATGTGGGGGTTCTGTGTCCCCGTGGACCTCACACATATTATTTATAGAATGCATTAATATTTCATTTTTCCCATTCCTAAACAGTCTTTGAGGGTAAGAAAAAAAGAGAGATAGCTGGAGACAGGTAACATTTTAATTGAAATTAATGGGATTGGTTTGATTTCACCTCTGAGGATATAAAAATCTTCCATTTTTTTTGTCATGAAAAGGGCCTTTATGTCTCACCAGTGCCCTGACAAGCACGACAAGCTGTAGATCACACTGAGAATCCACCTCCCACCTCTCACTAACCTGTGCCATGTAGACCATCACCCTCTAGCTTGTGAGAAACCAGCGAGGAAAAAATGCAGAGATCACAAAAAGATAGAGCTAAAACTCTGCTTTCCCTTGCTTTTTTTAATGCTAGCATGTAGAAAAGCCATCCCTGGGATGGGATAGTGCCCAGGCAGCTGCACTGCTGTTTTCCCAGCAGTTCCTGCCAGCAGCTGTAACCCCTGCCCAGGGACAGGCAGTGTGAGGAGCAGTTTATGCTCCCTCTGTGCTGGGCCTGGGCTGCTGAATGTGCCAAACCCATGTGCTGAGCAATTGTTGTTCTCCAAAGGCTTCTCTGGAGTGGAGCTGGAGCCTTTACAGAGCTTTGCCAGATGGCTGTGGAGATGAAGCAGCACCATGTCGCCCTGATTTTTTAAGATGTTCATGCCTTCTGATGTTTTCATTCCTGTTTTCAACTTTCTCACCCATTTTCTGTAAACAACTCATGGTTTTTCATTCTTTCATGTAGGTGGAGAAAGTTGATGGGCTGTTAGTTTGTCCAGTGTCGTTGGAGAGGTGGCACTGTCACCCTCCAATCCACTGTCACCTTTGGAAAGTTATAGATATGGAGTCAGAAATTAAACTTTGTTCTTTTTCACCTTTTGAGTTGCAGTGTGCACACATCTTTATTTCTCGTGTCCTATAGTGACAGCACCAAACCTGGCAGTGGCAGCCAGAGGCAGGACCCAGCTCCTTGCAGCCCTTCCATCCCTCCTCTGAACAGTTCTGTGCTGCCAGAGTGGGTGCAGGAACCTCTTGGCTTTAATTTATAGGGTTAGAATTTATTTTTCCTAGAATGGGGTAGAATGAGTTTGTGTTTTCTGAAGCACCTGAGTTGCTCAGGAGGACAAATCGCTGAGATTTGGGCTTTGAGCTCCTCTCTGTGTTTGAAAAGCTGAGTCAATGGAGCTCATGCTCCTAAGTCACTTAAACCACTTTCATAAATCACATTAAATCCTTATAAACTTAAAATGGAGCACGAACAGATCACCACCCCAACCCCAAGCTGCCTCTCAGCTCAGCCCAAATTTTCCTCTAAGCACCCTCCTTCTCACTGTCCATTATGGAATAATTTTCCTTTTTTTTTCACTAAAATCTTTTATAAAACTTTTTACTGTACATTTTCCAAAGACTATCACGGTCCCAAAGGCCAGCAGTACCTTGGCTGATTTGCACCTACATGAATTCAGTCCTAATGCAGAGGAAGGTCTTGAAATTATTTCTCTTCTGCTGTAATTTGCAAATTTTAAATGGGAAAATGAAATACAACTCACAAGCAAAAATGAGAAGTGGATAAAATCCCACAGAAGCTGCAAGAGAGTAAATGGACAAGTCAAATATTGCATTTACTTATTAGAAATTACAAGAAGGGCTCAAAATTTATCTAAAATTTCTCTTTATTGCCAGCAAACTACACTGAATATAAAAAGGAATCCTATAGCATTTTGTGTTGGATTTTTAATTTTTAGGGTGGAAAAAAAAGCACAAAAACACTTCAGGAATTCTCTGTGAATATCTGGATTTCCTTCCCTCAGTTATCCTAACCTGGTTTATCAGAGTTGGGATCCAGAGCATACAGCACAGCTACTGAAATACCCCAGAAAACATGGAAAAAATCCTACAAAACCCCTCAGCAGATGGTTTTGGTTTGTTTATTTTTTTTGTTTTTTTTTTTTAAATTTCAAGCCACAGACCAGGTTAGTCTAGTTCCTTTCAAGGAATTAATAGATAATAATACAAACTGCTTCTTCCGAGGAAAAGTGACCTATATTCCAGGTAAGGAAATATTCCTCCCAAAGAGGAATTTCACTGGCATGAAATGCTCTGCTAATAGCTACACTTGTATTATTTTTCATCTGGGTGCCCCAAGGATCTTCCTCCCCTATTCCTATGCCCAGTGCAGGGCCACCCTTTGTTACAATATTAAAATCTACTTAATATTTTTTTATCATTTCACATCACAGCCCCGGTAATTGCACCCTCAGGAGCAAGGCTTCTTCCTGTGCCTGCTTTTCAATATTATTGGCATCTCCCTCATTTGGGGACCTGGAATGATCTTTTTTGCATTTTCCCCGTGAAATGACAAACACGGCTGGTTGTGGCTCAAGCACTATTTGGAGCATGACCCCCTCGGCTCCTGGTGTTATCCAAATTAGATTTTGATCTTTGTCAATTAGGCTTTGCCACTGTGGACCTGCTGTGCCATTATCAGGAGAATCCCTGTCAGGGTTGGGAAGTCAGTGAACTTTGGAAGCCTTTCTCCACCTTCTAGGGATGCAGTTTTACAATTGGAGCTGTTTAAAAATAGAATAATAAAATAAAAATTTCTGCCCACAGCCCCTATTTCTGGCAATCTTTGCACTGTTTGTCCTTAAACCAAGAACCACTCGCAGCACAGAGAGCTCTGCCTTCCCATGGCAAAAAGAAAATCCAAGCAATCTTGATTTCCACAAGCAATTTTGGCTTTCCTTTTGCTCCTTTTAATGTTCCTGGCTTTGTAACATACCCAGATTTGTCTGGGGGCCAGTTTTGCTTCTGGGGGGGAAAAAAGTAGTGGCCAACTGAATAAAAAAGACAAATGCCAGGAAATCTTCACTGGTTGTCACACGGCAGGGAGGGGATTCTGCTGCAGCCCAAGGGCTTTGTCAGCTGGTTGGGTTTGAACTGGGCAGGTACTGGGGGAATGCTGGGCCTGGCACAGCCCCTGGCCTTGCAGAGACTCACCTCCAAACGTGCCTCCAGAGCCATCCCAAATCCCTTCATGTGGGGAGGCTGCCTGCCAAAAACCTTCCTTTTCATTCTCACATTTCAGCTCTGGCTCTGCTTTCCAGGGTGCAGGGCTGGGTACAGAGCTGCCCCGGTGGGACACGGGAGCTCTGCGTGGGCTGAGGGCAAGGAAGAACCTCCCTGGCATGAGGAAACAGTGCTGCAAACCAGGATTTTCCAGCAGGAGAGGATATTCCATAGGTGCTAAGGCCAAGAATGATCATCAGGTCTGACCCTGTGCGCACCAAAAATTAAGGGTTTTGCTGACTCAGTACCTGTTTGAATTACAGCAGCTATCAGAAATTAGTTATGAGTGAAACCTTCCCAAGATAAAAAGTCTCTTATCAACAAAGGGTTGGAGTGACAGGACAAGGGGAATGGCTTCCCACTGCCAAGGGGCAGGGACAGATGGGATTTTGGGCAGGAATTGTTCCCTGTGGCCCTGGCACAGGGTGCCCAGATTTGCTGTGGCTGCCCCTGGATCCCTGGCAGTGCCCAAGGCCAGGTTGGACATTGGGGTTGGAGCAGCCTGGGACAGTGGGAGGTGTCTCTGCCATGGATGGGGTGGCACTGGATGGGATTTAAAATCCCAAACCAACCCAAAGCATCCCATGGCTCCATCACCTGCTTGCTCTTGCAGGACATTTAAAGGCTGCTCCTGTTTCCCTGAGTCATTCCCTCCCCTTCACTCCAGTCTCTGGTGCAGACCCAGCGTTTGTTCTGCTCAGAGGCTTCCAACCCAACCCACCCCAACCCAACCCAACCCAACCCAACCCATTCCAGGATTCTGGGATAACTCTGAGGACTCTCCAGCACACCCACCTCCAAGCTCCAGGGGATGCAGCTTTTGTCACTTTTCCCTCTGCAGTAATTTAGGGGTTAACCCAACACCAGCATTTTTCTTTTCCCACTACCAATTACTTTTTCCAAGCTGGATCCAAACCTCCCCCCATGTTTTGTTGTTGAGTACATGAAGGAAGAGCAGAGCAGATGAACCACACACAGCCACAGGAGCTCGGCTGCTCCCACAGTGACTTCCTTGGGAAAGCTGCTGGAATTCAGCCATGGCAAAATGAGCCCTGCAGACGTGCTTGGGTTGGGTCCCTGGCTGCCCCGTTAGCAGACAGCTCCTCTGAGCAGAATACACAAAATTGGAGCGAGCACTGAGGACTGGAGAGTTTCTAATACCTGCCAGCAGGGAACTGAAGGTGGGAAGAGCGCTGGGAGCCTTGCACAGAGCACTCACACCCAGGGAGGCTCAGGATAAACAAGCAGATGAAACGACTGCTTGGGAAAAGGGTTTCCACAAACTGCCTTGCATGGACAGGATCGATTTTAACAAGGCTGGCAGGATGCAGGGATGGTTTGCAATGGTTTGGGGCATTATCACCTCTTGTCACTCACTGAATTTTTTCGACCAAGCTGATTTAGCCGCGATATTTTCTATATTCTGCATTCAGTTTTCATCAAACAAAACTTGTTAATTTTGCTGCAGATACAGAGAGGAAGAAAATATTTTTTTTAAAGGTTATTTTTCATAACAAAATCAAATTATGCATTCTGAAAGATCTTCTGAAAGGTACAAATTTGGTATTTCTCAAATCCCATGCAAAAAGCAAAACAAGGCCAAATTTTGAAAAAACCTGGGTTTTAATTGATGAGTATGTTTGGGTTTGATCCAGTGAAGTTTGACATTGAAAGGGTTTGGTCCAAGTCCTTAAAATACACACTGCTGATAATTTTTTACCTCTCAGCTTATTCAGCATGTTCAGGAACATGAACTAAGCGGTCTTGACTACAAATTAGCTCGATAGAAAAAGCCAGGACTAGATTTTAAGGATATTTTATTGTATAGCCTGCCTAAGATGTGAGGCACAGATTGTAAAGTTCATCTATCATTTTGCAGGATTTATTTATTCTTTCTTGCCAACTCAGCTCCAAAGCCCAGAGGTTAAATCCTACAGCTCTTGACATCCATAGTTTTGCCACTGACTTCACTGATGGCATCATTTCAGGCACGAAGACAAAGTTCTGGGTTGAGGGCTTTTTCCTTGTACTTTTAAAAGCCTTCCAAAAAATCTCTATAAAAATTATAATGAGCATTTTATAAAAATGGCTCTCCCAACTCAAACCCCAACTATCTAAGAAATGCATCAAAGAAAATGAATGGAAAAATATCCAGGCCTGGCTTTGTCACTTCATGCTCAGGGTTTACAGCATGGTTTGGAACTACTGAGTGAACTTTTGCAACAACTGCTGCACTTTTTATTCTTGAGTGTTTTTAGCTGCTCTTGACAGGGTGAGATATCCAGAATCATGGATATGAGCAGTCCTGCTGGAAGGTTATCTACTGGAAATTAAAACTTTGCCTTCCCAGCTCACTGCAGCCCATACCAGCAATGGAGCAGGATGTCCACACAATCCTTTTGTCCTGCTGAAATCCTCTTTATGCTTGCATTACTCTTTAAGTGACCCCTGGACTTTGTGCTGGCCCCCTGTGCAGGGTTATTCCCACTCAACATCCCAGCATTTAGGGGGTCAGTTTCCAAATGTAGCCAAGGACTGATGAGAATAATAATTATAAAGCTGATTTTCTCACACACCTGCAAATACTTGCATGGTTAAGTCCAAAGATACAAAGCCAAGTCAACTTCCAAATATCCAAGTGGAATTCATTAATGTGGAGGCCGAGCATTCTACCTTTCTATAAAAAAAGAGCATTCTACCTTTCTATTTTTATATATAAAAATATATATTTGATTAGTTTATATTAATAAATTTAATTAATGGCTTTGAAATGATCAGTTTAGTAAAGGCAAAGTATTATAAATTTACCTAAATCCTTGGTATTTTTAATAAAATCCCTCATTACAGGGAGCTTATGCACACACATACAATTGCATGCATATTTGTATGTTTTTATAGAGATTATAAATACATGTTTGTGTGCCTGTAAAAGCATATTCAGACCATTATTAATATAGGACCACACAAAAACACAGTGTAACGCTCCAATTCCAATTTTTTTTTCCTGCATTTTGCTGATCATCAGGACTGGATCCATTTGCATCTGCTTGACCTCTACAGCAGCAAAACCAATTGAGGAAGTGCAACATCACAGGGTAAAATAAAATAAATAAAATGACCTAATCATTTTACCAATAACCTCAAAAGATTGGGTATTTATGGCAACATCCAGATCCATTTGCCACTGACCAATGGAACCAAGGTTTTGGAGTGAGGAGCTGATCCTGCAAGTGATTTGTGTGATCTACAGGAAAATCCTCCTCAGCAGAGAAAAAAATGAGTGGACCTGGCTACAACTCAAATTCTGTTTAGTCTGCTCTGACAGCATAATCAAAGCTATGCTAGAAAGCATGGAATAATATACAAATATATATATATTTTCTCAAATGACTCTAAAAACCCACAGGAAATTTTTTTTAAACGTAAATGGGAAAGAGAAAATCTATATCTAGGAGAGTGAAAAACAAATTAAAGGTTCTTGAAGGGTGTTTCTTAACATTTACCAGTGTTTTTCCCCCTGGAAAAGATGAAAAATTAGCTTGACCCCTAGAGCTTTTGGTCTTTTGTAATATTTTCCTTTTTTTTTCCCTCCACAATGAATATAGATTTTTTTAATCCTATACGCAGTGATGTCACATATTTAGATTTGAAAGCTTTCTCGTTGTTATATGAGACAGTTTTAAATTAAAAATGCATTTGGGACTTACCTGTGCAAGGAGGATGGAGGAGCACACAGGCACACAAACACATGAATCTGAGTTATTTTTGGAGTGTGGTTTTGGAGTCCATAACAAAATAATCCTGAAATCAAGAGAAATATTCTGCTGTCAGGCTTCCCATGCTAAGATAAGGATCTTTGCTGTCTGCTCCTATTTGGCTCCATCCAGGAAAACATCAGCTGTCATTAAGGAGAGTTTTGCCTTCTCCCATCTGGGTCTCATCAGGTACCCTGGAAGAGGAAATAAAGCTCCAGCAGCTCTCTGGGCAGGGGGACAACCATATTTTTATTTATCTGTACCAGAAAAATCATTTCTGAAGTGTGATCTTAAGCTTAAAACGGTAAACAGGGGTTCAAAAATCAGGGCTAATTTATATTTTTACCTAAAGTCATCTTTAACACACTCAATTCTCTGCTAGTAAAACAGGCATGGTGTTGTTTCCTCCCTGTCCCACCCTTTTCCTTCACTCCTTGTTCAAATGTAAAAATCCTGAGGAAGAACCTCCTCAGTCTTTATGTTGATGAAACCTCACACATGGTTAAATACTCATTTGAAGCCTAGAAATAAAAGACAAATAATACTAATAAGATAGATTTATGAATCCCTTTATGAAAAAAATAGGCTGGTTAAAACAATCTAAATTTTCAAGCTGTGATTGCTAAATTAGCTAAAAATAAAATTATTAGTGAGGTAATCACTATTTGCTTTTTCACACACCTGTTTCAAATCCATATTTTGATGGGAATTCCTCTTAGAAGTTTCTTTCACAGGGATATCTGTGAAAAATGAAGACCAAAAAGATCTGTCCCATGCATGGAAGTGTCCAAGGCCAGGCTGGACGGGGTTTGGAGCCACCTGGGACAGTGAGAGGTGTCCCTGCCCATGGCAGGGGTGGAATTAGAGGGTTTTTATGGTCTCTCCCAACCCAAATCAGGATTCTGAGATGGATGCCAGGATTTGGCACAGCTCACCTTGGTCTCCAGGAGCTCATCACTGCATTTGGAATGACAGAGTGGGTAGGAACTACTTTGGGAATATTTGGCAGTGGTGAAAGAGATGCAAGATGAGACCTGGATGGAAATAAAGCAGAGCTGCTCCACTTTTTCATGCATTATTAAAATTGAGATTTTAAAAATTCAGACTTTATTTTTACCTTTAAAAAATGCAACAGATGTGTGTGAAGACAAAGCTGGTGCCTGCTCTGCCTCATGGAAGGCGTTTTGTTGTTGTGTGGAGCAGATTCCAGAGGAGAGCACGGTGCAGGGGTTTGAGGATCTGTCATGTGGTAATTGGGGCAATCGGTTCAGAGCCAGGTTTTACAACCTTGCTCCCTTTTAAGAGGTTTTTTCACTTACTGAATTCATTAAAACCCAGGAAATGCTGTGGGGATTGTCCCTTGAATTCTGCACACTGAAATCTCACTCGTGGGGCTGACAGGGAGAGCTGATTTAGTTTTGATACTTGGCCGTAGAAGGACAAGGGGTAAAACAAAGGATAAAACTGCAAAGCAGAGCTGGTGCAAGCCACAAGACACTCAGCAGTAAAACTTAATTTGACTGCAAAAAGCAATTTATAAGACAGCTCTCTTGAACATCTCTGGTTCCCCTAATCAAATCTAATTGTGGATTGGTAAATTCTCTGTGTGGAGTATCAGAAACGTGGTGTGTCCAAGGCCAGGTTGGATGGGGCTTGGAGAGACCTGGTCTAGTGGAAAATTCCCTGCCTGGGACAGGTGAGTTTTAAGGTCCCTCCAAACCCAAACCAATCTAAGATTCTGTTATTCCCTGATAATGTGAATTCTTGAGCTGCCACAGTGAAACCTGGAGCCCTCACTCTGGCAAAAACCCTCTTTAAATCCAGCTTGTGTTTTGCCTCAGGACCACAGATCAGATCCCAAGGAAAAAGTGATCTTGGTGAAATGCCTTGGATAAAGAGAGGGATTGTCCTGGGAGCACCAACAGCAGAGAATGAACTGCTGTGATTTTCAAGTTGTGGTTACAGCAGGAATCACCACATCCACATTGTTTTCCTCCTAGGAAGCATCCGATCAGCTCCAGTGGGTTCCTGCATGTCTACAGGGAGTGTAGAAAGCCTTCCTGTTCTGCCCAAGACCCTTCCTGCATGGGTTGGCACTGCAAAAGGCAGAGAAGAGTTGCCACCCCCACCCTACTGCTCCCACAGCACCCCTGGGTACCTCCCAAAATCACAGCCAAGCTGTCCCACAGCAGCTGGAGCTGTTTCTTCTCTGCTTTTTCACCACCAGGGATCCAAAATGATCATGTAATTCCCAGCTGAAGACTGTTTGGGATTTTGCAATGAAGCTGGAGAGGAGGGTGGAGGCAGGACCTTCTCCCCAGATGCTGCAGGAGGCACTGAAGACAGCAGAGAGGAACTTGCTGGGATTCAGGGCTGGAGAAGGCAGCAAAAAGGAGAAGGTCAAACCTTGGCATTCTCCACCCAGAGAGGTGGGATTGGTGGTGGCACAAACCCCCAGGAAGGAAAGAAGTGACCACAAGGAGTTACCTCTGCATAATTCCGGGGTAAATTCAGTTCATAAAGCTGCGGCCTAATTAAACCCCATCCTTTGCTCTCTCCCCTCTTCTCCAGACAGCATAAATCATGCAACATTTTCACCTCTGGGAAGGGAATCCTGGAGCTTTTGCCCAGAAAATAAAATTCCCACTACAGCATTTCTGTGTATCTGCAAGCTGGGTCCTGAAATACCTGCAGGTTAAATGGTCTGAGTAAGCAGAGAAGACAAAAATAAAGAAAAATCAACGCATGATCAAAAATTTTTTGTCACATGGTTACTTAATAATTATATCAAAATTGGGCCAATTGTCCAGTTAACTCCATCAAAACTGTTCAGACCAGTGAGAAGATTTGAACGAGCACAAATTTTAAAACAAGTAGAGTTGAATACACAAATCAGGAGAGTGCAATGCTATGGAAATTTCATATATTTGAATATAGCTGAATTCTCATATATCTGTGAATAAGAAATGTATTCACACACAAAAAAAAATACAATTAAGATTTAGCACACCACCCTTATTTCAGAAAATTTAAAATGTAACAGCAACAAAGAACATGTTTCCTGCAAGAAAAATGTGAATCAGCAGCTTGATCTGTTCCCTGTTTTCACAAGCAAAGTCCTGTCTATTATAATCTTGTTTTTCTCAGTCATAAACACAGCGTGAAAAAAAAAAGAGAGAAATTTATGTTGAATATGGTTATAGTTATTATTTCCCTTCTGGGGATTTATTAAGCATGTGTTAGGAGTTTAGGTATAAAATGAAATTGTTTTTTCACTACATGGATGTCTTCTGTGACTATCTGTAAAATTTCATTAAGGTGTTAGACTTGATATTGCAGATCAAAGTAATCCCAGGAGATTAAGGAGACCCTGCTAATTGACTAAGGTCATGTACTGCACTTCCCACTGGCACTTTGGCCTACATTGACAACAGAGGATCAGCCCCATCTCCAAGGACCATTCTATAAAAATACCATTTTCTTTATCTCTAGTCCAGTTTTCACACCGCTACAATAACAAGGGATTTCATAAATCCAGGTGGACTGATTAGAGTTTTGAGTATGTAACTTTCTGAGTAAAAAATATACATGATACTTTTGAACAATTTTGACATTTTATCTTACCCTTTAAAACTCCCGGGAGCAGATTGCACGTTAGGTGTTTAAGAATAAAAAGTGTCAGCACATATAGTGAGTTCCATCATTCAAACTTGGCACTAAAGAGGATATTGAAAGCCTTGCTGCAGACCATTAAAACCAGCTAATTTACAACCAAAGACATTGTTGCTTGAAGTGCTGATTTGGTCAATAATTAAGGTTTGGAATATATATCCAGCTCTGACAAGAAAAAATTCCTAAAAACCTTCCCCTGTTGATCCAAACATACAATATATTATTCTCAATTGGACAGTGGCTCTTGGTTCCATGTTGTGATATTATTGAAAATTATGGATTATCCAGAAGTGTGGTGAGGAATTATGGCTGCTGTCAGCCAGATTTGTGAACCCAGTGCTGAGATATCTGCTCCCCTCTGGATCCGACTCCTGGAAAAGTGAATGCTGGAAAAGTTGGAGGGAATTCACAAAAAAACTTTGGAAAATATGGCTCTTTTCTGTCCTCATCATGGGAGAAGTAAGAAACTCAAAGCCAATTGACCAGAAGTTTATAGGACAAGATTTACAGGGAAATAAACAGGAGAACTGGAATTGTATAGCCATTAATTTAGCAGAGTATGAATAAAGAGCACTGATAACAGCAAGCTGGGTGAGAAAGATGCAAATTAGGATTTACTTGCCATGATTTAACTGATCAAGTTATGCACCAAGAGATTTTGCCACTTTTCTTTCACTAGAAGTTTAAAAAGTTAGTCATTTGGGCTTTTTTCCTAAATATTGTGCTGTTACAAAAAGCTTGTGGGTTCTTTTTTAGGTTTCATTCACTGATTGTTTTTCCTCAAGTTTATCCAAGTTCTTCCTGAAGGGAAGACTCCAACTTGAGGCAAAATCATAAGCAATGGGATTACTGGGTACATTTTAGCAACGTTAATGGAAGTAACAACCACCCTTCCATTCACCAGATGAAATCCCCATCTAAGCAGAAGGATAGTAAGAGGCTTATGACATCCATAAAATGGGTGTCGTTTGCATGAAGATGAATTTCAGCCCTTAGAAGCCAACAGAATCACATTTTCCATTATGTTCAGCCAGCAGAACGGATTTCATTAATCAGCCTCTCATCAAGGGCCCAGTCCTACCACATTACTCAAACTAAGGAATACCTAAGATGCAAATAGGTCCTAAAGCAAAGGAGGCATCTGGAGAAGTTGTGTCATTCTCTGACTAAAGGTGCTTTAATGGACTTTGAGAAATCCCACATTTCACAAGTGAAATCCTCGAGCCCTTCCAACTCTTCAGAAAGGTCCTGACTAAATAACTCATTCAACAGAAGCATTTAATCCCTCAAATGTTGGAGAATGATGACAGAAGTTAAGCTGTTGAAGAAAAAGGTAAAATTTAGCATTTACTGCTTTTTCAGCTCAAATAGAGAGCTCAGAATTCCTTTTCACTCAGCAATTGATGTTGAACTCTTAAAGCCAACATTTTGAGTAATATACAGGAATCCTTAAGTCCTAGGAATATGGAAGGACTTGATATGGATGAGGCTTTATTATCCTCGACTCACTGGAATTCAAAGTGCTGTCAATATTTTTAATGTTCCCTATACCCATTTAACCATCCTATTTGATGGGGTGGCTGAGTTTATCCATGATAAGGGATACTTGTCTTTATACTGAATAAAATCTTTGTTTTCTGTCTTATTAATATTTTCCTGAGGTTGATTGTATGCCTTATTTTCCTTCCTTTATATCCTAAGCAGAACCATAGAATTTGAACGATCAAAAGGACTAAACAAAGCAGGAAAAATCCCAACTTTTATATTTTCCTGGTGCTGCCATTTGGCAAATCCAATGAAGATTTTTGATCTTCCTTTCGCCAAATGCAAAACAAAACTAAAAATATTTATTATTCCCAATGAATTGAACCTTTGTGTATTATTCCCTATGAAACGTCTAATAGATGTTAGTTGATCTTTGTGCCCTTTTTTTGCAGATTTAGTTTGTTTGTTGTTTCCTATCACGATCAGTGAAAGACTCTTCGAGTTAGAGTGTGGGAAAAGAATGATATATTTGTTAATTGTTGCCGTTCTTGCTATGATCTTTGGCAACACCTGCTGGTGGTACTCTGCAGTGCTGGAACCACTCTACATATATGCCTTCAATGTATAGACCTTCAACTGGCCACACAATCCCTGTCCACCTGCAAAGAGCATGGACATGGCCAGTGGGCTTAAAAATATCAGCCCAAGTTCATGAAAACACTTGCACAGGCTTTTCAGGCTCAAACACTCTCTCATATTAAAATGTGCTTGGTTTTGTTTGCCAGTCCAGCTGATGTGATTTTTATAAAAGTTATGATTTTATAGCAACTTAATCCAAAGAGAATTTTGCCCAGAACTTCTCCCATCCACTCTCTAGTAACGAGGTATTATGAGCAGCAGGATAAATAACATTTAGGCATCTAATAAAAAACTGCTGGGTTGGTTTTTTTTTTATTTCAGGTCTCAAATCCTCTTTTTTACATAGTACAGCAGCAAAGCCTCGTATTGTAGGTGAAAAGTCTGTAAATTTGCAGTAACTGAAAAATAACAGAAGGCGCAGCAGCATTCTTTATGTTAGTCTATATTGATCGGCTCTAATGAGCACCAGTGGAGCTGTAGCTAATGGTGGTATGTCTGGTGTTAAGGGCAAATGTGGGAGAAGATTATCAACCCAAGGGGTTTAACAGTTGCTGGACTGCCCTCAGCCCTCAGGGCAATGATGCACTTGAGAGGTCACTGTATCAAATGAGGGAAAAGATTCAGCTCGCGCTGCTGGAAGAAATGCAGCAGGAGCTGTGCTTTAGCCCAGACTACCAGCATCAATAAAACAGTTCCTCTCTGCCGGCTGTTTCTTCCCCTCTCCTTCCCCATCACCTACCTAGCACTGCATTGCTAATTAAGGGCCCTAACACGGGGATCTGGGAAGGGATGGCACCGAACTGCTCCGAGTTAGGTTGGAATACGCGCCTTGGCGCCATCCGCGCAGAGGAGAAGTTATGGGGCAGAACGGTTTTACACCTGACGTCTCTTTGTTACCTGGGGGGGTGATGCTGCCATTTGATGGGAATTTGCTAGATATTCCATTCAGTGTGTTGCTGCCACCTCCTTCTGAGATCTGAGAGGGCCAAGATGAGTGACCACCAGAGCAGAGAAGGCCACCGGGCTTCAAGGGGAAGTTAACTGGCAGATCCGAGAGAACGCTCGCAGTAAAATGTTTGTGCAGAAAGGAAGCTACAGGTATCCAAAAAGATAAAAACGAGCAGAGAAATGCCTTGAGGTGGATGGCATGTTGCACATTCCATGCTTTAATAGCCTAATGGAATAATTTTAACTGTGTGAGGCTCTGAAGCACACCAAGAAGCTCTGTTGAGAACCGAGCACTGAGATTTCAAATATTTGTCACAATAAACAGCAACGTATATTTAAAAAAAATCAGAAACAGAATATTTTACTTAATGCTGTAAATAAACAAATTAAATATTACCTTAGCTCCATTTTGCCATGGCATGCTGTGGCTATGGCAAATTATTTATTAGGTCTTTAAAAATTCTAAGACACGGATTCCTCTTGTTCCTTAGAGACCGATGATGGGTCAGATTATTAAAAAAATCTTCACAGCTCTAATTTTTTTGCAGCGTTAACATGGAGCAAGCTGGATATCACATTCTTTGTTCCAGTCAGAGATTTTCCAACTGGTTGTGCCTGAGCAAGAAGGAAGCGAGTCAGGATTTGGTCAAAGAAGAATATTTCCTACCACTGTCAGCAAAAAAAAAGACAAGGTTTTAGACTGTTACCAGGCTGTTGACACGAAAATACCTGAAATAAGTGGAGCAGGCACTAAAGCTGGCGTGCACACTCAGTGGGAGCAACGATGCTGGAGACGAGGAGAAACATTTTCCGCAAAGACGCCGGAGTTGACACATCCGCCGCTCGCTGCCTGATGGGCTCCAGCTCAGGGGTTTGATGTCTGCAGCTCCCACCACTGCCCATTAGACAGGGACGCTGCAGCCACAAGTGACACTAATGTGCTCCACTGCTGACACTGGGGAACCCACAGGAAAATGTGTCCATCCCCTGGCTGCTGCACGGGTAAAAAGGGAACCAGTCTGGCAAAACTGACTGAGGGAGTTTGCATCCCCAATGCTTCATCTGTCCCCATTCTTGTGCCTTGTGAATGCTGAAATTTCTGAACATCCTAAGAAAAAAAAATAACCTGCATTATTTTTAAAGTGTGTCCTCAAAAGTGTTTGTGTGTTTCCCGCTGTAGCTTGGATTGCAATTGGTTTAGGCAAGGCCAAGCTGCTTCTACACAAAATGAGCCTGTGAGCAGACTGTGACAAATTCATGGCATTTATTTTCTACAGCTTAAGTTCATAAGTAGTCTGAAAGGACTTGCTAGTTTACACAATTTTTGACATTTCCTTCAGTCATAAATGCTCAGTTGCCATGGGATGTGAAGTATGGGCAGAAGACAACCATTTTCATTCATGAGCTTTTCTAATACTCTAAAACTCTTCTCTACTCTTTGTTATTTTAGTCTTGGACATATTTGAGCTTAAGAAGGTCAGAGATTAACTTTCAGATGCTTTTACTCTTCTAATGACAGAGGTAACAATCAAATTCCTGACTCAGTAGCAGGAAGTTCCATAGTACAGAAAAATATTTATATAAATATATTTTTTATAAAAATATCTCTATGCACCTAACTGAAAGAATTTGGTGAAATGATTATCAGAAAGGATAATGTGAATAACAAAACAAGATCTGTTCTGTAATGGCTTTTTTCTTAAGGAGACTTCACAATTTTTTAAAGTATTATATAATATATTTCACATCACATGCTAGAGCTTTGGACAGATGAATATGTGGGATTTGAAAGAATGTGTTGGAAATGCACATGACAGCACTGGCAGGACAGTGGGTCCATACTTTGGACCTTGTCATATTTACCCAGCTCATGGATCTTTACTCCAAACGCTAATTAGTCCAAAATTCCCCAACCGAAGTTCCTCAGAGTTTAATGATGTAGGAATCTAGCTAAGGAACCTATCTGGGATTTTTTAATAGTTGGTATTGACCAGTCATTTTGAACTGTTTGTTTTGAAAAGGACATGCTCTTTATTTTTTCTTTCCATTTAAATATCAAAAAGAAAAGATCTTGCTCTGTCTCCAAACAATAATCCATACAATGAATAACCACTCGGTGGCATAACAAATTTCCTCACTTAAATGAAGAAATATTTTCAACTCCTGAGATTAAGTAGCCACAAAATCTACCCCCGAACCCATCAGTCTCAAAAAAATCCTACAAAGTCATTATAACTTCAGTAGTAAATAAAATTTTGCCTCTGTATTTTTTTCCATATGCATTTCTTGAATGAAGTGCAGCTGTTTCAGGGGTTTAAAAGAAATGCACTTTTTTCTCTTTGCACTGGAGATTTTCACTGGGCAGTATCCTTGCCTTCACCCCTTAAACACCACTAAATCCCATAAGTGATCCCAAGATGAAGTTGTTTAGCACAGTAATATTATTTTCAATGAAGCAGCAAGTAGGAGCACTCAGAAATGGGTGAGCATGAGCACTTGGAAATGCAGGAGTCCTGCCAGGTTAGAAGAGGAACCCAAAATTTGACCTTTGTGCATTTTACAGGAAAAAGAGGAGGAAAAAAAGAGAGGGAAAAAGTTCCAAAGCCCAAAATTGTGTTAATTTAAAGACACTTTAGAAATTAGCCTGTATTATCATAAAGTCTGTTTGTAGCTACAAACCACATGGAAATCTTGAGGAAAATGCCCCTTTCCTACTTACTCATTGACCTTCTCTTGGAAAACATTCGCTCTCCTCTTTGAATCCTGACATCTTCTGGGGGAATCCAGCTGCAAGAATCTTCCCATTCCTCATGGAAATTCATCCACATTCCAGATCAGCCTTGGAGGAAGGAGAAGGCTTCCTGGTCCTGATCGTCCTGTTGGACCTTGCTGGTGGTTTAAAATGGGTAAAGTGTCAATTAAACCATTCAAACTCAAACCAGCACAACTGGCCATGGCTTGGCAGCTTAAATGTTTTATTACTCACCTCCAGAGGATCTTGGCTGAACTTCCAGCCTGTTTCCCTGTCACAAAACTCTTTGTGACATTTTTGGATGAGGGAAATCTTTGAACCTTTCAAAGCACTCACATGTTATTTGAAGGATATTTAATAACAACATTCTTTGGTTGCTATTTGAGTGAAATAGCCAAAAATTGCCAAATTTCTCAGTGGAACATGACCCAACCTTTTTCCACTCATGACTTCATGTGGTTTATAGGACTTAAGCCTCTTTCATTTTAGTTCTTTGCATTTCTGTGGTTCAAACCCAACTAAAAAGATTCTATCTTTATAGGAATTCAGCAAAGTAATGGATTCAGGCCAGGTCTGCAGTGGGTCTCAACACATTTCATTAAATTATTTGAGGTAAATCTTAGTTTTCTTATCTAATTTTTTGAGATAAATATAATCCCATAGTAGAAGGGGTGGAATTTGGCTGTCACATGCATTATGTGACCAGACTGTTTGGCAGAGGATGGGAGACTCCTGTTTTCAGGAACTTTCTCCATTCTCACTTCTCATAGCCAAAAGGACAATGTTTGTGCATCTATTAAAGCTCATCATGAAGAACCCTGGTAACACCTGTTAAATGATATTATTACCACTGGCTCCCTCCACAACTTTTGACCAAAAACTTTCTGTCTTCAAGATTTATTCCTAAATTTTTCTTCCAAACTGTTTCATATGAGCTTGTTTAGTTTTGTTTTTTTGTTGGGGGGTTTGGTTGTTTTTTATTGGGTTTTTTTTTTTGGCGGACCATCTCTACAGTTCTTTTTTCTCCTTCCAAATCAACTCAATTTCTGCTTTTACCTTCTCCCTTTGTCCTCTGCCATCACCTTCTCAATGAATATCCCTCCAGCAACAATTTACCAGCATATCTTGCAGATTTTTTAACATCCTTAAAGTGCTAAAGGCTCCATACTTATGCTCACTGCCACCTGGTTTGGTCAATGAGCTCAATCATCTTTCATTTACTCTTATTTTTTTTTACTTATTTCAGAGAAAGAGTAGGCTCAAAAATATGTCTTTAAAAAAAGTCTCATAGCATTCATGCATGGGCTTGATGCCTCCCCAGAATATATTCCTGGTTCCCATGTACAGAAATGCTGCCTAAAATTGAAGGGTGATTTTTCATATTAAAAGAATTATCAAGAGCTGTGTCACTAATAGTGCCTTGAGACAGAAAAGAGAAAAACTTAACACAATATGGTGAAAACTTTGTTGATTGGAAAACAAAGAAATGTATCACTTCCCTCCCTGATCATATAAAATCATTAGAAATAAGAGCAAGGAGAGAAAAATCAAGTGCTGAATCATGAAAAGAGTCAGAAGATCAAGGTCTTTCTTCTAAAAAATCTTTAACAGGGAAAAGAAGAAACAGTGGATATTATTTCCAATTATTTCTCAAATTGGAACAGAGAAAGGAAAATAAAAAAATACACACACACACACAAAAAAAAAATCCCTGTCTTGGTGCTACTGGAGTTTGTAGCTGGAAGGAAAGTCCTTGCTTATATTGAAGTAAAGTTCTGAAAATAAGCAAAGAACAGATTTATTGATTTTTGGTGAAGTCTGGGTGTAAAAAAGAGAAAGAATAAAGAAGTGCTCTTTGCCCGCTATGTCCAAATGACATCCCCAGTGGCCTTCTTAATGGTGGGGGAGGGGAGGGGGCAGGTGCCTACCCCGGCACACGGCCACAACTGCCCTTAGGCAAGGGCTAATGGTATTGGCTGAGCCTGCTCTAAGCCTCTCTTTTCTAATAGCCAACTTTCTCTGTGCGAGAAGACAGACAGATATTGATTGGTCCAAATGCCCTTGAGTTGACAACATCTGAAATGAAAATCCACAAGGCTAGCACAAACTTTCTGCAAGTTCAATTCCTTGGAATCTGATTAGGAGGCTGGCCAGCACGAGCATTTCCATGGAAAAGGTCTCCTTTTGTCGCTGCCTCCACATGTGTAATTAGCGGTGCGCACGCGGCTCCGGCAGATCCGCGGCACGAACGGCAATTTTGGGAAGCAGGTTAAGGATAATGGGTTTGATTCAGGAAACAAAGCCAGCCGAGCCCCTCGTGAAGTTTAACAACAAATTCGCAAAGACATTGGTGCCACTTCCCAGCTCTGAGCGTTAATTAGGTAGGGATTAATAAAATACTCATTCTCTTTTCATCTGCTCTCAGAAGTTGTACATAAAGCGATAGAATTTTAAGAGTTCATCCAAGTCTGAAGTTATTTCAGCCTGACTGAAGTTGTAAATCCCAGCAAGTCCAGGTTTAATTTCTAATGACTTTGTTTTCCAGAATTAAAATACTGGAATTACAGTTTGCAAATGCTACGGATGAAAAATGCAGAAGGCTGGAGGAGTGTATTTGTACCTTATTAAGCATTCTTTTTTTATTCTACAAATTCCTCCTAAATCAATACATTGACTACTATATAAAGCTTAAATAAAGCATTATTAAAGTGGAAGCAGTGTTCCTGTCCTACTGGGTTATTTAGAAGCATAAAAGATACACTCGTAAGAATCAGGATCATGCTAGGTAAAGTACAGCTGGAATACACATTAAATTTATTCAGTCATTGATTTGTAATGTTGATCCTCCATGGCTTCATGTTTCTTTCCTCATTAATCTTAGTTAACCCTCTCAAAACAATGCCAACGTTGGCGTTTGATGTATTGAAGATCCAACCTGCAGAGGATGCTGCTTTCTGGATTGTGATCCCTGCCATCAGTGGGGATAAAGCCACAGAACCAGAGACTGTTCTTTGCTTGATTTTGTGTTAAGTATGAAAAAGAGAAGGTTTTTTCTCAGAGGAAGAAGCAAACAAAGAAAAGATGAGCAGTTCCATCCCCCGTGGTTGGAACAAGGTGATCTTTAAGGCCCTTTCCAGCCCAAACCATTCTAAGATTCTATGCTGACCTAAGACAGGGAATGTGAATGTTTTGGCTGCAGAGAATTGATAGATCTGCTGCAGGTCTCCTGTGGGGCAAGGAACAAACTGCTGTGGTGTTTCCACTAACAAACACTCAGCTCTAGGAGAAAGTCACTGCAGAGGAAGGCAAAGCACTGTAAAAAATCCTATTTTAGAAATTAGGATCTCTGCCTATAAAGCAAATAACCATTTTAATTGGAGACTCTGCTTACTAAGGCATTTCCACCTTCCACCTGCCCCTTCCTCCCTACCCACCTGATGAAGGTGTTTTTGAGAGAGGCTGGCTGAAGAAGAGGGGCAGGAGAGGTCATTTTTGGAGAAACCAGCAGCAAATACACACAAGTGTGCAGAGACTCAGGAGCCTGGGGCGTTTGCCATCCTGCTGGAGGTGATGCCTGTCAATAAAGCCTGGTCCATTCCTCTGTGGGATGAACTGGGCTTGATCCATCATTCCTCTGGACCTCATGCTGCCTGTGCAGAACCTGCACTCTGGTGGTTACCAGCCACTTCTGAAAGTGTTGCCTGATCTCCTTTTGGCAAATACTGATAAAAACTAATTTTTTATTTTATGTCATGACAGAGGTGTCAAATGCCAGCTGTTCAGACTAAATGGCCACCTTCTATCCCATCCCTTGCTGCAAAACTGTAACTGGATCATAGTCCTCCCTGAGGATGTCAGTGGTTTTCTCACAGTACAGCTCCATGGCCTTGGACTTTAGCATCTAGCTTGCCTTAAAATCCATCTATATTTTAATTATCAGGTCCACACCTCCCCATCTGACTTTTTAACAAGCTTAGAATCACAACAATACATTATCAATACAGGCCAAAAATAGATAGATAGATAGATAGATAGATAGATAGATAGATAGATAGATAAATAGATAGATAGATAGACAGACAGATAGATAGATAGATAGATAGACAGATAGATAGACAGATAGATCCCAAGCTATAATTTCCCCTGTAATTATTTACTGCCTGTAGGAGATCAAGACTGGGATGAAGAATGGCCACACCCTTTCATATCCATAGAAGTTACACCCAGCATCAAGGGGGAAATGATTTAGCTGAAGACACACTCTGGAGCAAACATTAGCAGCAAATGTGAGTCTTGTTTGTGGTAAATCCATCCCTTGAAACTATTTCTTCCTTCAGCACCAAATAGTCTTTCTAATCTTTTGTCTTTTCAAATAGCTGTGATAATATTAAAACCATGCTTCACAGCAAACAGCATTTCTGGGATTTTCCTAAGAGATGTGGCTTCGGATAAGAAAGTGCAATTGAGTTAAAGCAGTAGGAGAGCCCGGAGTCAGTGGGGTTTGTTGTGATCCGCTGACCACTTCCCAGTAGGCATCTCTGCAGTCGCTGAGAATTACTAAACACCATTTCAAGGAATATGGGTAATTCAGTCAACCAAAAAACCAAACAAAATAAGCCCAGCATAAAATACATTTTAAAAAACCCTACTGGCATGTGAAAAGCAGGAATCTGTCGAGCTTGCTTTGAATCATTCCCGGTGTACTTAGCTAAGGAAAAATCAGACGGATGAAATTTCTCAGTGTGCACAAAGATTGGAAAATAGATATTTCTGCTAGCATAGAAATGTTTCTGAGATAGAGAAATGACAAAGCTGGCTTCTTTTTGTCCCGGTGCTTAGAAAGTATCACACCTTTCAGGCAAATATGACACAACAATTCAGGCAGTAAATAAGAATAAAGTAATAGCAATATCCAAAAAAATTACAACTGAAGAATTTCCTTGCTGTCAGATAGAAGTGGGGCACAGTTACCCTACACCAAGCCTGGCTCTCTATGGTCAGGATTTCTGCCATATTTTCCCATAATTTTTCATGAGGAATTGAAGCTGATAACAGCCAGGACAAACAGCTGAGGAGCTCTCAGTACAGCTGCCCCAATTCTCAGCCTTTTCACTCAGAGCCCCTGACTTATCATAAAAAAAAAAAAAAAAAATCTGTAAAAAATCCTCAGCTGGACTTTCACAACCACTGTTGACAAGTAAATATTTGTCTATATATTTGTCCCTCCAGATGTCATGGAGTTTACTAAAATACCTGTGCATGCAAAGTGGAATGAAGAGGTTCTGCCTGCATTTTATCATTATTGCACTTCTAAGACAATACCCTGGCTCCCTCTCTAAAGAATGATAGGATGGGCAGGCTGGAGTAGCTGCAGGGGATCCTACGCCTGTTGCCTGCCAAAGCTGCTTACTACTTAACAACTGATCAACTGGCCCCCAAGGCAACAGCTTAACAAGCCCCAGTAGAAGTGGACTCAAGATTTCTTCCTCAGCAAAGAAAATGAAACCATTTACCAGGTATGACCAATATCCAGAAATCAAGGGGAGCAGCACTAGCAACACTTTATCTCCCCAGCTCTTTAGAAATAGCAAGGTGCTTTTAGGCTGGAGTCCTAAAGTTGAGCAGGGTTTAATAATATTGGACTAAAAGAGGGGAATGGGGTCCAGGGTTGCTTGGCAGGTTGTGCCTTGCACAATTCCTGCATCCCATTGTGCCAGGGAGGAGGGATGCTCTGGGGCAATGCTGTGCCCTACGTGTGTGTGAGGGAGAGACAGAGAGAGATTCAGGACTGAACTGCAGCAATTCCTCTGGGGTCAGCTGTGGCAGCTGTTTACCGGCACAAAGCAATTCTGTGCCACACTTTCGTGGAGGAAATGAGGAATCCTGGACTCGGCTGAAACTACAGGGGGGATTTTAGGAGAGCAGAATTTAATTACCCAAGCTGGAATTTGGCCAGGACACCAGGGCTCACACCTCTGCTCTTGTGAAAAGTGCCAAGAGGTCTTTAATAGTAACAAACAGTCAAGATTTGGGGTTAGGGTTTCACCTGAATGCCTCTGCCTTCAGTAACAGTTTGCTCCTTACCAGTCTTATCAAAACTTTATCCAAAAGTCCTCGGAATTGCAGTGGGGTTACCATGAAGAACAGCTTTTCTTATAAAGTTTCTGTTTATCTCAGGATCATCCAGGAAAAGCCACCTCGTAACACGTCTTCAGGTCTGCTGCAGGAAATGAAAGGAATATTTGCCATGCTCAGGTGGGGTAGACCAGGGAGATTTCCCCTAATACATCCAGATTAGCTGAATCAGCTCCATAACCTCCCAAAAGCCTGACACATTTCCTAAAGCATCCATACTCCAATTCTTCCATCCCTCAAGTCACCAATGATCTCCTTGGGAGATTTTTTTTTTTAAAGCAGTATTTCAAAAGAAAACTTGAAGCTGGAGGGAGGGTTGGCATTTTTCAATTTGTTTCCATGACCTGCTTTTTTTATAGTCTTAATCCTGCAGCCATCAGGAGAGGTGTGAAGAAAACCTGCAAGGACAAACCTCATTTGAAAATTGGAACGACCTGTTGACAGCTGCCCTTCCTGACACGGATTTATGAGCACAGGGTGTATTTACTGGGTGTATTTAGTGGGGGTTTACTTGGGTGACTGAGCGAGTGTTCTCCAAATTTCTTCTTGTTTTCCCTGCTGCCATTTCTTTCTCAGCCATATTCTCCAAATTAAACTCGCAGCTTTTTGAAAGTTGTCCTATTCATGCCTCTGACTGTAGGTTGTTGTTCCCCTTCTCTGTTCCATGAATATCCTAAAAAACTTGACAATAATGAGGCTGCAGAATGCTGAAACTGCCCTGTATAATGTTAACCAGGGTCACATCATTTCCTTCTCTTTTCTACTTGTAACAGGCTCTTTTTGCTTAGATTGCAACTAGAAATATTTTCTTCCCTGTGTGTCTGCATTGTCCCTCTGAAGAAGACCTCACAAACGTTTTTGTAATGACCAGATTACTGTTATTAGTGAACAAGGTATCAGCTTTGGAAGTCTGTTAAACATCCAGCCATTTGCAAAGGCTTGGAAAAAGCTAAGGTTCAAAAGTTGTGTCTCACTCTTAAATGTTTGTGATGACAGCTAAAAGGGTGAGAGACCTCAAGAAGAGGATATTGAAAAATTTTGAGGTTTTGGAAGAGCTGTTGGAGACCTTCAGAGGATTTTATCACGAAACTCCAGAGCCTTGAGCAGCCTGGTCTAGTGAAGATGTCCCTGCCCACGGAGGGGGTTGGAACAAGGTGATCTCTAAGGCCCCTTCTGACCCAAGCCATGCCATTCCCAGAATCACATTCAATACACAAAGATTACATTCTGAACATAAAATCATCAAATCACAGAATGGTTTCACCTGGAAGGGACCTTCAAGCCTTTCTAGTCCCACCCCTTGCCTTGGGCAGGGAGACCTTGCCCTAGACCAGTTTGCCAGGTACACAACATATCTCAGTAAAATAACCTGAGTACAAGAGAAAGGAGCAAAACAGAGCAGATTCACTCAACAAAAAAATGTGACCAGAAACTTTCACTCGGAATTCCAGGCATGACTGCTCTTGTGCCGCTGCAACAGTATGTGAAATGTGAGCTCCAGGTCTACCAGCACCAAGAGGATTTCAATATCACAAGCCCTAATGATTTCTATTGCCTCATTGCAGCATCCTCTGAAAGAAAACACAGCCCTGGATCAATGTAGTCATTGACTGACTCAGTGTATGGATAAGTGATGCACATTAATACAGCCTGCATTGAACTGGAGTGGCCCTCAGAATTACAACTAAAGGTATAACAATGCAATCTTCCCTTTAACCTGAGCAAGAGCTGCATTGACTTTTCCAGCTCTGTTTTCCAGCAGGCTCTGCCAGCTGTGTTGCAAGGCAGCCTGGCCAGCCCCCGAGCACCTCTGCACAAAACAGGGAGCAGCGTTAGGTGAACCAACCCTTAAACACAGCCCAGCCCAGCAGACAGCTGCACCTTTTAAAAGCACTTTGCACTCTAAAGCATCTCTGAAGAGCTCACTGATCTATAGGTGCTTCATATATACCCTTAAAAATCTCGCTGGAGATTGTGAGAGATCAGAATCGATATCCTCATTTGATAGATGAGCAACCAGATTAAACAGCAAACCAAAGGCTGCACAACTTTTTGTACCACGTGGTCCTAAACTTGAATCTTATTCTGGGGCTGGGATGGATATAGGATTTTCTCCTGAGCTATAAAACTCCTCTTTCTCTCCACCACACTGAACTTGCCTGTAGCACAGAAGTGTTCTGCAATTGTATAGCTTCTTTTTTTTCCTCTTTTTTTTTTTTTACAGCTGACCTAGTATCACCTCTGGAACGTGGAAACTCAGCCAGACCATCAAGTCCTGCTTTCTGACACAGCAGAGCAGGGGGATTAGAGAATAACACTCAGGCTGTACAATTAAATTATAGATGCTGTCCATGCCATGCCCCATTCCATGTGCTGCAGGAGAGATCTGGTGCAGCTGAGGCCCTACATGTTCCACACTTTATTTCCAGGGAAAAGTGACCAGGAGAAGGAAATCCCAAGGCTCAATAAAATTAACACTGGAATTCACTAGTGCCCAGAGGCCAATGGCAACCCACAGGGCTTGGATGGATCCCTAGGAAGCAAAAATTCATCCAGCCAGGACAATTATCCAGAATAAACAAATCAAGTCCCAAAAATAATTTTTAAAAGAAATTAAGTCCTATATACCTACCTTCCAAATGTTCAACTTCCATTAATTCAGTGGATGGTCCCACTTTTTTTACACAAAAAACAAAGCAAAACCTGACTCTCGTCCAGGGGATTATTATAAAGAGAAATATGAGGAAACTTACAGAGTTTATGCTTTCAAGATGCAGATTTTCAGAAAATGGTGCTTCAATGCAATTAAATTGCATTTTTGGATGTTGGTTTGGTACATTTCAATAAGAAACTTTCTGTCTAATGAATCAAGAGAGCAAATTAGCAAGGTAAGATCAAACATGACTACCTATGATACAAATACTAAAACATTTACTGTTGCAGAATTTCTTTTTTGGTGTATTTATCACCTATATTTGTTGCTAATGCCATTTGGAAAATAATTAATTGGTAAATTTGTCAAAATAGGGTTAAATTTTAGGTATTAAAAATTACTTTTGAGTATTTTAGTAAAAATAAACCATTTTTTTCTTTTCCTTGGTTTTCTAACACAGAAAACTAGTTTGTCATGACTAGTTTCTACCACTCAGTTGATTCAGCATGGACTGGTTCAAAATTTAAAGCTGGAAGACCTTTTTTTTTGATGCCACTAAAAGTCTACCAAGCTTAAGAAAAAAATATAAGAAATAACAGTGAGTTAGAAATAAAAAACCCTCTTTCCCTGTGTGAACTTCTTTAACATAGAGTCCTGACAAGTCTTTGGGGAGTCCTGTTTTCATGTAGGTTCTGTGAGCCAGAGATTTATCAAGTAACACAATACACACAGTACAAACTTCAGCTTCATTATTCTTTCTAAGGAATGCTGAGAAATAATTTATCATGATCTCAGCTCTAAAAGCTTTTATTTCTTAAAAAAAAGTCTCCTCACATCCTTTAATTTTTTCTTGATGTCAGTTCAGAAGTTCTCAGTAATCATTTTCTGGTTATTAGCAACTGTCAAGTGAGACAAAGTGGTATTTACAAGGCTAAAATACAGGTAAAAATCATACATTTAAAATTAAATATCTATTTTTCATGTTTGCTTCTCTATTTTTGTTCATAATGAAAAGAAATCCCAAATACCTGTTGTTAAGCACTCTGGATAGATGATACATCCAAAACTTCTTGAAGATTTAAAAAAAAAAGTTTGTGCGTATTTTCATATCTAGGACTACCAACATTTTTTCTCTTTTCCAGTGCAAGAATTTCACTGAACATCACGGGTCAATCAAGTGTTTCAGTCTCTGGAGAAAGTGGAAGAAATCACTTGAAAATGGCCGGAAAAAATCTTGGTTCCAGAAGGAGTTTTGAAAAGGTGGACTCAAGGTCAGCAAAGTGCTAAACGCTGTTCCCGACTGCCGGCGATCCCTTGGCGATCCCGCTCCTGCGGAGGTTGATTGGAACAAGCCGAGCTGCCAGGCTCCAGGATGCCTTGTCATTGACCACAGTGCATCTGTAAAAAAAAAAAAAAAAAAATAAAAAAAGTATATTTCTTAGAGGTTAGGGGAAGAAGCCAAAGCACTCTTGTTTACACAGCCTGGAAGAGGAAGAACAGATGCTCGATGCCTTAAAATTTATAAATACGTTTGCTGGGATTTAAGTCGTAAAGATGCATCAACATATAATTTTTTAAATCATTCACAGTTTCCCTTGGAGATCTGAAGAGCTGGGCAACTTTTCTGTAGAACTGGAGAAAATAGAAGCCTTTATATAATAAAATTATTTTAAAACAGGAGTTAAGCATAGAACAAAAGCATTTCTGAGTTGACTTAGTCCAATTTTATTATGAATTAAGCACAATGATCAAATTACTGAATGTTGGAGGTGACTCTTTTGTCAAAAAAATAAATACAATTATTGACCTGAAACCAAATAAAATGACATTCTCATGTTCCAACTGGTCATTTTTATATTAAGAATAAGTTCGTGTAGGTAGAATTGATTATAAAAGAGAAAAGCTCTTGGGATCCCCTGCACTAAAATTAAGCTCCACAAGCTCCTAGGAAAGCTAAACAAACTGTCCAAGCTTGGGAGGATTTGTGCAGGATGGGGATGCTGGGAAAAAGGGAGAAGAAGATTTTTAGGTTTTGAAAAATATCTTCCAAAAAGATCAGCTCTCTTTTTAAAGCACCTGTTGGATTCCTTTAGCTAGAAAGAGGTTAATTTTTGCTTTTTTTCCCTCTATGAATATATTTATTAATTTGATATATTCAGAACTAGTTCAGAATATTTTAGACTGCTGTAGTTGACCTTGCAAATACTTAATTGCACTAAAACTCTGATTTTAACACCAACTTACCTTCCTTTTTAATTTCAAGGGTGTTTTTACTTCTGTAGATGATCAAAGGTGAAGTCGTGTACATGAGATCGTTTGAAGAGAAGAGATTAAATTTTTAAACTACAGAAACCCAATGTATAATAGCATCATTATAATCAGGAATCAATTAATGCATTTCTTTTTATATACATTTATTATATCTTTTCTAGACCCACACTGTAGCTTTCAACAATAATTTCAGAATTTTTGTCACTAAGCATTTTAGGCTTTTTTTAGAATTTTATTTTTCTCACTTCGTCACTAAGAATTTCAGGCAAAGTTCCAAAACATATTAAGAGAATGAAATACTAGAAAATTAATATTTGACCAAAATTTATCCCGTACAAATTAATTTATGGTTTAATTAATTGGAGTCACTGGGATTTACCACGTGAAAATGCACAAACTGATACAAATTCAGGGATTCCAAACCCTGAATTCTGAACTCTCCAAAAGGAATTCTACAAAGACCAACAACCCCCTGAGGAGCTGCCTCAAAGTGTGAATATTCATGTGCTGATGAAGAATCAACTCTAACCTACCCAACAACCTAAGATGAGTAGGTTTAATGGTTGGACTTGATGATCTTAGAGGTCTGTTCCAACCTAAAAGATTCTGTGATTCTTAGAATGAGAGTTAATTATGCTCATTTATACCTATGTAGAACTGAACAAAATTAAATGTGAGCGTTTTAGGATTGAGGGAAGAAGAAAAAAAGAAAAGTTGTGTTTCTCCAAACCAAATGTGAGAAAACTTGTTTAGGGATTTTACAGCTATATTAAAATGTATCTAATTTAGAATTTTACAAACATATTAAAGTGTTTAAGGGTAGAGCTAAGGTTTGCAGATATCACATTGCCTTGAGAACTTCTCTGAGTGGAGATTTGAACAGAAGATGCTCCTAAGAGCTCAGATCTGGTTTTTTTCTAGGGCAATACACATGCACTGGTAGAAAGGTGTATTCAAATGCAAAATTCACTCCAGGCTGATAGTTCTGATCTCCTTTAATCTTCCTCTCTTGATTAACAGTAAGGGCTTCTGTGAAGGACAATTGATGTGGTGCAATAGGTCGCCTTCTGGTCTCAGCCTTGGCAGAGTAATCAGATACCTGGCAAGCTTAATAGAGGTCACTTAATGCAAAGATTAAAATTAACTGGAAGTCAATAAGGGAATAATAAAGGAAAATGATCACCCTGTTGCTCCTACTCTGTAAAAGTAAACCTCACACTGCAGGCCAGGAGTAAAAAAAAATGGAGTGGCAGGCGATCCAACAGGCCTTCAAAAGCCCTCCAGCAAACAATTTAATGATTTCAGGTACCCTTTAAACTAAGTGGCCAATCACTGTTAAATCCTTTGGTATTCATTGTAATAACACTGATCATGATGAACTCTTTTGGTATTAATGTGGATGTAATATATACGTTTTTAATTATAGAACAAGAAAATCCAATTACCCCTTTGCCTCATCAAAGTTCTTTGCTAGCTGCGACTGTTTAAACATACATCATGAAACATTCAAACTGAGGGAGGATTTTGTGCAAAGCAAGGGCCAAATCCTGCTGGGTGCTGACCACTCCTAACTGGCAGGAATTCTGGGGGAAGGTCAGTGAGCCAAGCATCTCCTGCTCTTTGCAGGATCAGGCCTTGATCAGAGCATGGAAAAGCAGGGAATGCACTGAGCAGCTTTGGGAAGAGCCTGATTAAAAGTCAGAAAGAATTCATTTCTACAATGAAGGAGAACCTGCTCTCAACAGTTAAAGTCATCACCAGGTGGGACAAAATTTATTCTTAGAAGGGAGAGGAAAAAATGATGGGCTGAGCAAATTATTCCATGTATCACAGGCTGAAGTCTTCACATTCAATTCCTATTCTCTGGGAAAACTTTGAATATAGGCTGGAAATAGTGTATATTGGGAGATAGAAGCAGAAAAATTCAAGATGTAGAGTGAAATCCTTTTTGAGCTGCTATTCTGCTGTAAATAAAGCCAGCTTCAGAAATGTGTAATCATGGGGTATATCAGTCAGGTCCTGTAAGCAGTGGGAGTCAAACTTTTGGGAGGATAGGATCAGCCCATACTCAATGATGCCACTTCACTCATTAATCAAAAATAGGGAAGTTTGCTCAAATACATTTGCAGTTGTCCCTTCCTAGAAATTGGCCAAGCAGACATTATGTTAAAATATTTCATTTCTTAATTTTTTTTTGGCCATCCTTTGAGTTCAGTGTCATAAAAGCAAAATTTGCCTGAACACTTCCAGGAAAATTTCATAACCTTGTGAAGAATCCAAAATGTTGCAGAGCACTGCTGTTGCAGGGAACCTATGAGGTAGCTTCTCCTATTCCAGTTGAAAACTACCACAAAATGACACTCAAAAGAAAAATTTTATGACACCTCCAGCAGATTAATCTCAGCACAGCTGTCCCAAA